>PVLA01000824.1:380000-447665 GCA_004027455.1 Hydrochoerus hydrochaeris | reverse complement strand
GCTCTGTTTGTACACAGCGCGCCCGGCTGGGTCTCCGCTCGGCTCGGCCGCCTCTGCCGGGCGCAGGCACAGCAGGGCGGAACCTCCTGCGCCTCCGCCTCCTCTCCATCCTCCTCGCCGTCCTCCTGATCCTCCTCTGTGAACCCGCCGCGCCCAGCCCTCTCCAGCCCTGCCAGCCCGCCGGTTCCCCGGGCGGGGTCTCTGCTCTCCTTGGCGGCGCCACCTCGGCTCGGCCCTCAGCGTCCGCAGGATGCCGCGCTCGGCGGCTGCCTGGCTCCTGCTCGGGCTCAGTCTCGGGGTTCCCCGGCTCTGCAGAGGTGAGGTCGCGGGGCGCAGGGGACGTCCCCGGGGACCCGCGCGGGGTTAGGGGCGAACGCGGCGGAGGCGGCTGTGCGCCCAGGGCGCCCCAAAAGTGCTGCCAACTCGGGGCGGTGGAAGTCGCGGGGAGGATGCGAGGGGAAGGTGCTCCGGGGACCTGGCAGGCGCGGGGCTCTCGGCTTGTGCTCCAGCCTGAGCCTGGCTGGCAGGTGCGGCCCCGCTGGTCTGGGGCTTAGGACGCGAGCGCCTGGGGCTGCGGAGGCGCGGGGCGGCGGCACCGACCCCGACCCGCGCTGGGATCCGTGGCCGGGGAGGTTCGGGGCTCCGAGGTCGCTTCTGTCGCCGCCTCCTTCCGACGCGCAGCGCGGATTGCGAATTGCAGCCACCCGCGCGTCCCAACCCGGCCTGCGGCTCTGGGATGTCTTCCTGGGGACCCGGGCTGCTCCGGGTCACGGGGACCCGCGCGGTGCCGCCCAGTCTTTGCGCCCCTAACCCCGGAGTGGAAAAGTTACAAGAGCGGTCTGGCCCGAGCTTTTCCTTACTTGAGTGAAAAAATGGAAACACAATAAAACGGGCTTAAAAAATTGCCGGACAGGACTTGAATGTGCGTCCTGCTGAGTTGTTCAGGTGACTTTCAGGTCCTCTGCCCATCTGGTTTCTGCACACAAACCCTGCCGCTCCCGGGGCTGCGAAGCTGCGACCGAGCTTGGGGAGGCGGCGGGGAGCTGCGCCCCTTTGCGCGCGCACCCAGCGGGCGGCCGGGAACCTCCGCAGGCAGCTGCGGGCGCGGAGCGGGGCGCGCTGTGGGCTTAGAAACCGGCTGCTTTGAGAGGGGAGCGAACACCTGGCGGTCGCGCGGTGTGACTGCTCCGTCGCCTTCGCGCACCTGTCCAGCCAGTTGGAGATGGGCTTCGGGCCACCTGGAGGCCAGGGCGCCAGGGCTGCTGCCCGGGTGCGCTCCAGCCCCGGCCGCGCCCTGCCTCGGCCTCCCGCCGAGCCGGGACTAAGACTCTGCTCCCGGCGCGGAGGCGTGGGTGGAGGTGTTCGCCTCTCCCGAGTCTCCCCAAGTGCCCCTTTGGAGAGCAGGCAGCAGCCACTCCACCGAAGGTGACAGCCTGGCGGTGATCGAGTGGTCGCGTGGTGGCCGAGCTCTAGTGAGGAGGGAGAGAGATTTCGCCCATGTTATTTCTTCCTTTATCTCTCCTCTAATTCCTTCTGCACTTTGCCCCCTAACGGGAAGGGAAGGGCAAGGACCGCAGTCACTCCCCTCTCCGCCCTCCTTCCCCGCCTCCGCGCCCGCCCCAAACAGGAGCACACACTCGCCCTGAGCCAGCGCCTGCACCCCGCCGCCACCGCCCAGGCCGGGTCCTGCGGGCTCCAAGACGCAGGCGTGGGTGCGAGAAGAGCGTGCGCAGGGTCGCGCCGGTCCGGGTTCTGGCTGCAGGAGCACAAGGCGCAGCGACTGCCAGAGGTGTCTCTGCTAAATTACGAGGCCTGGGCCTCCGAGTCCTCCAGTCACGCCCTCCCGGAGGAGCTGCTTCCCTTCTGGTCCTCGCGGACCGTCTCTGCAGCCTGGTGCTACAGGATCATCCTTAGGGTTGCCCTTTGCTAGCCATGGGCGGGTGCAGAGGGCCACACGGAGGGACCCCTTTGCAGGAGCTCTGGGTCAAACTTGCACCTCCCTAATTGTTTTTCCTCTGGGCTCTGCAGGAGGCTGTCAGCCTGGCCAACACCTCCAAGCAATTAAACTCGGGGCAAACTTAGCGGTGCTAAGACAGAGAAGGCTCCCTCCCCCCCCTCCCCGCCTCCAGTGTATCTAATGTCTTAGAGGAATTGGTGTTTTCCCTCGGCGTGGGTTGCAATTTACATGGATTCGTGCCTGGAATTTGATAAGGATGTGTAACTCCTTTTATTAGTCATCTTTATTTTAAAATTAAACCAATGGATCAGTCAGATTGAATATTTCATTAACTCTTAAATTATTCATCATTATGGGCTGCTCTAAAAAATTCAATACCGTGCATACACAGTTGCAGCAAGCACGTGACATCTTATGCAATACGTCCCTTTGCCTGCAGTTTGAGCGTGAAGTCTTTGAAGAAAACGGCACTGTCTAAAAATGTCTACGCTGGCCAAAATGCTCCGGATCCTTGGCATTTGCATTTTCAGTTTTTAATCAATGGCGATTTTTAGTCAGTTCTACATGAGCGTTATGTAACACCTGAGCAGTCTCACTCTTTAAGACTAGGTGTGTGGTCAGTATCGCAATGTGTGCGCTGCATTTACAGGTCTCTGTGTTGTTTGTTGTTACTATATATCCTTGTCCTCATTGCCTAATTTATATGATCATTAACTTTATACTTCAGAACTGCATTGCTGCCTTTAGATTCGAGGTGAAACTTGAAGTAATTCTGAAGGATTGAACTGGGTGTAATAACTGAAAACGGTGTCCAGCTGGGGCGGTTTTTCGCTGATGCTGTTACAGGCTGCCATAGCACGATGCACCTTTTTCCTCTGGACCTGAAAAAGTTTCTCTGATTATTTCTGAAATGTTGCCTTAGAATTGCAGTGCATTTTGCTTTACTTTTATATGACCTGGGAAAACAATCATAATAAAAACCAACAACTACAAAAAAAAACCTACAGTGGTTTATTCTTCTAAACTGTGGAGTTAAAGTGGCAAAGATCTTCCAAACAAGACCATGTATTGCACCTCTGAACAATCCCTTAAATTAGATCTCTGGTATTTTTACCAAATATCTTCAGATTTATGTTCATGTAAACAGTCTTCTAGGGCCTAGTGTGTTTTAATAGACTTTACTCTTCTTTCTACGTATCTAAGAATTTTTCTCCTCACAAAAAATATAGGAATATAAAGCAGCAAACATACACACTTCATATAAAATAATATGAATACTCAACACCATTCCAAAATTTGCTTGACAGTTTTAAATGCCTAAATTAGAACTCCAAGTTCTTTTAGTTTTCTTGATGTTGCCTAATTAAAAATGTATCTTAGTTAACTCTCTCAAGATGTTTTATCTTTTGAAGAGTTGTGAATAGTGGTAGAGATATGCATGTTGCCATTGGTGTACAGTATTTTACAAACCTCCCTCATTTGAGAGTTTCCTAAAGCCAGAGGAAGTATTCTGATATTCATTGTTTATTGTAGATGCTTGCAAGTGCAATAGCTTTGCATATGACTGATGATGTACTAGTAGTTTTATTATATCTTTGCCAAAACTAGGGCAGGCTGCAGAACTCAATTCCAGCTAGAAGCACATCCATAATGAGGTGGGACTGAAAAAACCGGCAAATTTTACAAGTATATAATGAGTAGTATGACTTATATGAGTCCCAATTATTTTACTTTTTCTTTTGAATGAATAGTTTGAAAACTATAGAAAAAAGTAAAGAAAAACAAAGTCAAGTCATTCCTATTCATTTCTTTTCTGCGATTCAAGGAAGACTTTATGGAAATTGGTTCTTGCTTTTGTTCTGGCCCATGTCTGTCTGTCTGTCTGTCTCTCTCTCTTTCTCTCTCTGTCACACACACACACACACACACACACTTTGGTTAACTGCAGCAGACATGAATTTATGCAGAGCCAAATCCTGCCATGTGAAATGGAGGAAGTATTTTAAAAGTTCTTCATGGTTTCCTATGAAACAATGCTGGCAGTAAAGGACTACAGATACTGAAACTGAGTACTAAATCATCTCAGAAAATCAAAGTCTGATTGAGAGATCTGTTGAAAGGAGAAGAGAATCCACTGCACCTTGGCCAGCAGGTGTCAGGATAATCAATGGAGATCTTTTTAAGGGAAGGATGGAAAAAAATAAAAGGCAAGTAAACGGTAAACGCTTATCTGTGAATCCACATAAAATGACTTTCAATTTTCTGTGAAACTGATGTTATTATTTTCCAGGGCCTCCCGTTAGGAAGGGAAGAAGTCACCTTGTGAGGTCATGGTGCCTGCGCCACAGAATCTTAACTTAGGAACAGCACTGCTCTGCCTCACGCAAGCAAGTGCATACTTGGGTTGGATCATTACCTTGCAGGGATCTCCAGGACCCTTCCAGGGAGGTGCGCATGGAGCCATGAAGTGTTCTGGGTGAAGAAATCCTCCCTGAAACTTCTAACGTATGTCTGAGCTGAGTACCATCTCCGAGTTTCCTTACTGTGAATCCTGTCTATTGATCTACAGGGATAAATGCATCCAGCTTCACATTCGCACACATCTGCACTAATGGAAAGAGATGCATGCTCGTGCGTCCCCCTTTCCAGTGTCCTAGTAAGATGTGTGTTTCCTGGAGCTTACACGTCTGTAAATATTGAAAGTCATGGTCAAAAGATAATAAGTGACAGATAAAGTTCTGCCATTATCCATTTCAGCCTGTGTGTGTGTGTGTGTGTGTGTGTGTGTGTGTGTGTGTGGTGTGTGATTTGGTGGTGGTGTTGATATATATAGATATATATCCATAGCATGAAATGATTTAATTCCATAGTATTGAAAATTCTCTCTAGAATCTGCTGATATCACCCTTGGAGCTGTTACAGATTCCTATTATATCCTGGCTAGTATGCCTTCTTTGAGATCTTTATAAGGTCACTGACGTTTCTAGCAGTCTCTTGCTAGTGGTACCCTTTCTATATTAAACTCCTTCTAAAAACTCTTCCTCCTAAAATATCAAAAAAAAATTTCTCTCAGTCTCCATTCATCTCTCTCTTCCCTCCTCCCCCATTTCCTTGTTGCAAAGCAACTAGTTCATAGCATCAACCATGAGATGCATTCTGTTATTTGGAAGAGGTTGAAAATATACAAATCATGGTGAAATATGCACTTATTCTTCTTGAGAGGCAAAACCATGATGAAATCCTTGCAAAGTCTTTATCTACCAAATCCTGAGGTTAAAACATAGGCTAAAGTAGGTAGAGATTTCAATTAAAGAGAACTCAAGGATTTAACACTTCAACTGATCACAATATCCTGCCTAAAACTCTCATCTAGGCATAGATTTCCCTCCACTCCACAGGGAAGAAGTTAGTAGCCTCACAGTTTCAAACTCAAAACATAACTTAGTGCCAAAAGAAAGAATCAGAAATCCCTGGCCACCTCAATTAGATATCCCATGTAGGCCTTCGATTATGTATTGTGAAAACTATTTAAATACCTGGGCTGTCTATGTACTATTTATAGAAAATGGTAGGTGTGCGAAGTAATAGCTTTATCAGGACAAAAAAAAAATGTTCTGGGTGTCAGATGTGGCTAGAGAAATACATGTCAAGGTATTTCTCACACTGTAAGCATCCAGGGATGGTTAGGGTTGTGCGAGTGGGCAGCTGGCGAGGATAGAGGCTCAGGCAGTACCATAAGAAATACTGTTATAATAATAGCTCTCCTGGTCTTATGTTCTCAAGAAAGCCTTTATTGCAAAATGTCCATCTGTGTGTGTGTGTGTGTGTGTGTGTGTTATAATGGCAGTGAAATGCACCCATTATTTAAAAAAAAGTGTTAAAAATAACTTAAAAAGTTGCTTAATGGTAAAAGAGTTTGAAATCTGAGAAATTTACTTATTCAGCAACTGTATTTGCCCATCATGCCAAGAAAAAAAAAAAAACATTTTTCTAAAGTGATGAAAGTATTGTAAAACACAATTTAGTTTTGTGGAAACAAAGTAGACCTTGGGTTGTAGATAAGCTATTCCATAATTATTTGGTTGTATTTTAGAAGGAAATACACTGGTATTTGAGTTTTAAAATATGCATTATCATGCTGACAGTAGCTGATAGGATTTGTTCAGCAGAAGATTTGATGTTGTATGAGGGAGCCAGCAGGAGTGAAGTATGAGAATTTAGGTGAAGGCTTTTTAAGCACGAAAGCACTTTACAATGTGACTGTTACTATGGAGAAAGAAGATTGACTTAGCTTTACTTTTCTCTTTTCAGAAAAGATTTGTATCAAACTGATTGATCTCTTTTAAAATAATTTAATGGCGTATAATATTCCATAAATGGGAAGGAGAACATTTTAATCCCTTGTTAGATAAAAACGCACTCGATTTGAAGGTAATCTTTAAATGGATGTAAGCTACTGACATTTCTTGACGTTTAGGCTTGATATTGGACAAAGTGGTTTATTTTCTGAATGCAAAATAATCCTTTAAATCCCTTCCTGGGCTTAGGTCAGGATGACCATTTAGGTTTTACTGACACTGGAGATTATGGGTCTGGTTTGGTAAAATCAGCTCTTGACACTTGAACACAATGGTCCAGAACAGTCAAGGGAGAAAACTGGAGAATATACAGACAAATCTTTCCTTCTAATATAGATAGTGCAAGGCCCTATCCATAGGCGGCAGTTGTTTGGTGTCTAACATCCATGACACCCTCCGCCCAGCATGCTTTTCTGTCCAGGTGCTGTTTGAGATATAATTTTGTCTACATTACTTTTTCCTTTTCTTTCCTTTTCTTAACTTATGCATTACAAACTTTAACTTTTTGGTGACACGCTGTACGGACCAACAAAATCTCAAATGCTGTTCACAATGCTCGCATGTTTAGATTTATGTTATATTTCCAAGTTCTTATTTCATGTTTTCTACTGTCCATAGAACTAGATTTTGGCATCATGTTAGGTAAAATAAAACAAAATTTAAAAATAAATAACAAAAAACTCCCCAAAACACGTGCTCAATATTTATTGAATTGAGTAGAGCTTGTTACCTGCCTCAACAGTATTTCTCAGTAATGACTTGCACATTGAAAGCAGCAGTATGTTTTATCTTTTAAAAATAGGTCAAAATTCAGTAACTTTAGGAGCATTCTCCCTGTTACATAATCACTTCTTACCATCTTCATTGTAAAATGAGCCCACTTTGAAAGTATTTCTCAACTTTTCCACCAGACATCGCTAAGAATATAATATTAATGTATGGGCAGGATAGTTTTCTAGGGTTTTAGGGATCTTTAGTTAAAATGAAAGCTACTTCTTTTTTCTTTGTAAGACACTAACTTATGACACATCTGCTTATTATTATTTTTGTTGCTGTTGTTATTATCATCATTGTGTTATGTATGTATGCTGTAGACTGAGCCCAGTGGCTTTACACTGAACTACATCCATGGTTCTGTTTTAATTTGGAGAATGGTTCTCACTAAGTCACTAAGTTGCCCAGGCTGGTCTTGAAGTTGACATTCTCTTGTCTCACTGCTCCAGAGTCCTGGAATTCCAAGTGCCAACCATCACACACAGCTTGTCTGATTTTTATTTTAACTTAAAAACTAAGATTAGGTATCATTATTTTTCGTGCTTGTTTGTTTATTTTAATTTCTTCTCTTTATTTGATGGCTGCTACCATGTCATTGCAATTGCATTTTGAGAAAAATACAATATGACACATCCTGATAGCTTCGTTATGGAGGCTGACCGAGACTAGCATGGATTCAGGGCATGGTGTGTGTCTCAGTGTACCGACTGCCACCTCTGTTTCTCATAACTGAATGGGGCAGGTACAGTGATTATCAATAAATGAAAGGGAAAACAGAGACCCCATGAATGTTACATTACTCCCCAAGATGGCACAACTGTAAGTAGCTTATAGGTTAAAATAGAATCCCAATGTAGAGTCTGTCATTTTAACTATCAGTGGTGTTATCAGCCAGGGAGACATTCTGTGTATCATGGAGATATCTTGCTGAATGATTTTATTATTCATAAAATGTACATGTTTCAATCTAGCCACTGTTTATCTGATAATTACTGTATTCTGGGAGAGATAAATTATACTGATTAAGTTAAAATTTAAGTTGGTAAAGTGTCATGATTCTTTTCACATTAGAAGAAAAGGAATGTCTTTTGGTCAGAGTTACTGTGCATTTCAGAGTGGTTAGAATACTGACTTCCAGAGGAGGAAAAATGTTAGAGAAAGGATCTGAAAGATTTTTCTTCAAAATCATGCCATTTTCTTTAATTTTAACATGATTTCTATGGCTTATTTTGGTTTTATGGCATTTCACAACTCTACATTTTTCTGTTGCTATTCAATGTGATGTGTGGGAACATGCTTTCTCAGTAATTTTCAGTTACATGATATAGTACAAAGTGACTTTAGAGGTTAACAAGCTTTTTATTTCTGTTGGTTTAATGAAAGTATTTAATTTGTCTTATAATCCATTTTATTTCTATATAACCTTATTAAGAAATATTAGTGAACCAAAAGCACCATATGGTCTCAAACCATATCAAATAGAAAATTGTTTTGTGTTTTACTTGAGCTATTATTTAATCAGAATATGATTTAGATCATTTTAAAAAATTAAATGGAATTAACTAAATATTTTATAAATTAATGGGAAAGGCGGCACAGAATGTGAGATCATCTTCATTAATCTCTTCCTCTGTGTGAGTTGGTTTTCTAAAATTTTCACAAAATACTCTAGAAAATCAACATTTAAAGAGACAAAGATTATTTTGTTGTTATTAAATTCACTGTCACTGACTCCACATCTTTTGGGCCTGTGTCAGAGCAGCAGTTCATGGTAGGAGAGTGAAAGATGGCAGCTATCAAAGGCCAGCAGGGAAAGAGCTGGGCAGGAAGCAACATGGCTACTCAAAGTGCCTTCAAGGTCACACCTCTGCGTGATGCACTTCTGCCAAATGAGGTATTTCTGCCAAGTACCCAAAGAACATTTAAGGGCGCACTTTCCCATGACGTACTTCCACCAAGTGAGGTACAGGCTCCTAATGGCTGCCCTGGCTCCAGTGGTAATTCTTTAATCTTACTATTAAAGGCTGGCAAGTCTTTAGCCCATGGATTTACGGGATGTTTCAGACCCAAACCACGACAGCTTCTGTGCAGTAATTAAGATTGCAGTCCTTATTGTATTTACTTCTCAAAAATAATGAAATGGTAGCTGATATTTTGTAAGCATCTCCCTCCTTTGCTTTAAGGAACATGAGCAAAGGCGGTATTCATCATCCAATTTGACAGTAAAGATCTTGAGGTTCAGAAAACTGTGCCTGACCTGGAATTCAAACAGCAAATTGAGTCTGGACTGGAGTCTACATCTTCTAATTTTAATTTATTTTTATTATACTCTGTGCTGTGCTGTGTTGCATACGGTAATTTATAAGTTTTGCTTTTTAAACATCAGTTTTTGAAGTGAGGAGATGGGCCGGAAGGACTGGTGTACTAGGTGTTTAAACTACTTCTCAGTCCAGCATTATCATCTTATTTCTTGCTTCTGGTGTTTCTCTCTGCAGAACGAGCACCACTGCTGTTTTCTGAGGAGCCCCCGGAGCCTAACTCAGCCCCAGTGATTAAATTAGAGTAACAAAGTTTAAGGAAAGGAGGACACTTCATTTGTGAAGAGGAAAAGGAAGGAGAAAGGTATTCTTATAGAAAGAATCAGGGTAGGGGCTCCAGAAAGATGGAGGGCCCTGTTCCCTTTGTTCCCAGCTGTTTTTAGGGGGCACGAGTAACTCCTTTACACCAGGAAATCACCATAACTAGATTGACTCACAGGTACCTCTGCCTAATGTCATTTCTTCTGGCCCTTTATGTGGACTTTAAAAAAAAATCTGCTTGTTTACGTGTCCTTGACGTACCTTTACAGCCTTATCTCTGTGGTGATGAGCTGGTTAGCAAGGCGGTGCCTTATTCTTGGTTAGCTTAGAGCTAGCCAGAGGGTGCGCGATATCTACTGTACTCTGTAATGACCCCAGAGTGAGCACAGAGTGAATGCTCATGGATGTAAGTGTGTATGTTAGTGCACAGGTGTGAGTATACACTGCCTTAAGGTTAACTACCCCCCTTCCCTGGGTATCTTATTCGAGGTGGGAGTGTCTTACCATTTGTGCAACATGGCTTTCTCTCTGTGTACTGCCTGTGAGCTCTTTTTCTTGTCTCTTGATGAAAGTTTTAAGACCATTTGGTGCTTTTGTTTGTTTTTGCTTTTATTTTTGTTTTTCCTTCTTTTTAACCCTTGTCTTTGATTTAATTCCCAGGTAAATCTTTCTAGTGAAATTTGGGCTAATGCTGACAAAAGGAGTTAAAAACAAAGATCCAAGGAGGCCCCATTCTATTTTCTCTTCCACAGAATCCTGTCCCTACAAGTGTTTAACCCCTCTTTTCCTCTCTGGAGATGATTATTAACCTTCGTTCCACCCTTTGTTTCCTCAGTAATTATCACAACCTTGTTTAATCTTTATAATTTTCCCCTTAAAAACTTGAACACATACGCTTGTGGCCCTTTTAACATTTTGCTATCAAACTTTCTAGAAACGACAAACACTTGTGATTCCCCTCTTTATTTTTTAGATAAATTTGAGCAGTGGTTGTCTTCAGAATGACTGATCATGTGAAATTATTCAACTCCCAGCACTTTCTCAGACTATCACTTATAAAAATTTTCTCTATTTTTCCTCACTCTTCATTCTCACTGAACTCGTTATAGTTGCTATTCTAATTTATAATCCCTCTTGTCTCTCTTTTCCTACATCTGGCTTTCTATGGTTATCTATTTCAAGAGATAAGAAATTGTTTATTAATTTTCTCATTGACTTTACCCATTTTTTATTTATTTATCTGGATCATTTCACTATTTTTTTTTCATCAAATTCCAAACTAAGGTGGTTCCCAAAGTTCTGTTTTCCATCCTTGACAGTGAGTAAAGGAGAATATTATCCAAAGGTGGGAGAGTCCGCAGACAGGAAGTCCTAGTGGATCTGAAACATCAACTTGAGTACCGAATGGAAATAAATAGGAAACATATGAAACAATAGTATGCGATTGTGGAAAAATTGCAGTCATTATATTGTAATTGTAATTTTATCAATGATAAATTGGAAAGACCGACCATGGGAATGATGGGAAAGTGAGTGTAGAAGAAAAAATTCTGTGGATCAGAACAGTCCTGATGTTGAATCATCAGGGGTTGCAGAAGGCGTCTATATAGATATTAAAATCACACATGCAACATTTATGTCAAAGGAAATGTTGGAGATGGTGATTGCAAACCAAGAGCAGACATTGTTAAGGGATGATGGGATGTACTAGAGACCTCAGGAGTAATATTTAACAGGAGTACTATGGAGTGGTGATATAAAACATGAAATTAAAAACATGTTTTTTGAGAGGGAGAAGGAAGAGTATTCTGGAAGTGGCATTTAGGAAGAGCGAGGAATAAATAGTACCACGCCTTCAAGTTAAGAACTTAATTGAAAAAAAAACAAAAAACAGTATCATACAATTCAGAGGGCTGCAGGGTCAAAAGGAGTTGGTTTTTCTCAGAGATAGATGACAGATAAAATGACCTAGTTGCAGGCATTATTCTTCTCAACCTTTGCCCCATCACATTTGACTCATTAAACTCATGAGAATAATGGACCACATCTCACTAAGGCCAAGGCCTTATATGTGCATGTACAACGGCTCTTTATAAGCTCACGGTGAGTGCAAGGGTTGTTATCTTCATTGACAGGTGAGCATCTGGACTGAGAAGTTACCAGCATCTTAAACTAGGTCTTTTAGCTCCAAATCCAGGAATTTCCACTGTGGCACAGCTACAGAGAAGTGCTCCAAATGTACGAAGGATCTCTTCTAAATTTAAAGCACAGCTGGGGTAGGAAGAATTCTGCATTTGTGCCTTGACCTATTTTACCCTTGTTTAGTTGGGTGTCTCTGAGTTTTAAAGTTGGCATCATTCTTAGTACTGAAACATTTAATATGTCTGACTGGCGGCCTTAATCCTTACCTATTTTTGGATTATTTGTCTAAATGATTCTTACTTTTAAAAAGCCATATTTTTGTTAGAGAGATTTCCCTTTTGTAATATACTGATTAATTGCAATCTCATATGCAAAGATTTTTCCTTCAAATTTTCATGTTCCCAATATTTGTAAACCCTAATGTTTTTTCTTTAGTTTCTGACATCCTGAAGTTGTACAGATTTTTTTGTTTTCTTTTAATCTGTGCTTGTAAGTCATTCCTTTCATCATTTTAGTTGTTTCATTTGGAATTCATTCAAGTAGCCTACATATTTATGCCACAGGCTTGCCAAAAATTCAACAGAGAATTCCAGCAATGAGCTTCTCTAAAACACTGTTACACATAACAGTTTACATTTAAAATTTGAAACTACATTCTTAATTTTTAATCTGTTCTTTTGTAACTGTATTATATTTTCTCTCAGACCACGCTTTTCCTAATAGTTCATAGCAGTGTCATATTTTTATTTTCATAATTTTGTTTTGCATTTTTTTCCTCCATGGAAATTTATTCAATGGTTTTTCATTCTGTATTTAGTCTAGTTTGCTACTGCTGTATGATATATTCTCTTGCCACCTGTAACTCAAAAGATGTAACTTCATGTGTTTTAATGATGTCATATTATTCATTGCTATTTTGTATCATATACTTCCCTGCTACACAATAAGGCAATACATAGATTCCCACTGAGCTTTTTATTTGACATTTTCTTTTTGTATGGACTTGCAGGTATTCATTATTTTCATGAAACCATCATCCATCTGCTATACCTATAAGTATTTTTCTGTTTTTATTTGTAGCTGTCTCTATGAGTTGCATGCTTCACACCCAGCTGATTTCTTAAACTGCATGACCTCAGAGAATCTTTCTCTGATCATCTTTTCCAAGTCATCTGCCCTACACAGACACAGACACAGACACAGACACAGACACAGACACAGACACAGACACAGACAGACAGACACACAAACTTCATATACCCACTGCCTTTAATCTCTATCAACTTATACTTTCTAAAATTGCACTCTTACAATTACCTTTTGTTTGCTTATTGCTTTTCTGGGTTGTGTATCCTGGACTGTAAGCCTGGTAAAGGCAAGAAGAAATTATATTCCTTAATGACTACCCAGCACTCATCATTACAGCTGGAGGTGCTGATTGCAGCTGAATGGCCATTAAGGAGTAAAAATAATGTTCTAGTTAAATGTTATGTTCCTTTGATAGCCCCAGTAACTTATTTAACAAATCCTCGCATACTTGACGTGCTGATGCATTAACTTGCAGATCATGTTTTGAGTAATATGTTTTTAAAAAATTTTAGTAGTGGCAAACTTTTAAAGGTGTATAAATAAATGACTATTTCCACAGCTATCTAATTGATGAGCGCTTTAAAAAGGTTATTTCCGTTTTATCTTGTTTATTAAATTGCAGGAACATAATTATAAAGGAAGATTTAGGTTTTATCTAAAATTACCAATTTGCAATAAGATGGTTATAATTGTCCATGGAAGATAGAAGGTAGGCTTCAGAAGGTCATTTTATTACAGGAGATTGACAAGACCAGTATGTACAAAACCAAAACTCATTTGCTGGTTTTAATTCTCTTACTGGGGAAGGAGTTGCTAATTGCCCAAATGCCCAAGAGTCAGTCCTAAGCCTTCTAGGAGTGAAACCCCCCCGCCCTGGCTCTCTGCTGTCCTATCTGCATTCACGCCTGCTAACACACAGGTTCTGGCACAGGAGACAGGGCCACACCAGGAGACAGAGCATCTGCGCGGGCGCTTGGCCCTGGAAACAGCTCTGTTTACAGCTGTTGGTATAATGGTGATCTGTATGTCACCAAAAACTGCTGCTCATTCCCCTTTAGGCAACTGTATGTCTACCTTTCTTAAAAGTCCCCTTGGTTCTAAAGCAATTTATGTGCTTGTGACTCTAGTAATCGTGTGATTTCCGCTCCTAGTCTGGAAATACTAAAAGGACATTTCTGCGTAGAAAGGTACATAAAGAAAAGAGTCATGTGGAGTAGGAACAGTAAAATTTAATGTTCGCACTTTTTTTTTTTATGTGATACAGAAACTTTGGACAATTTTCCTCTTTGATTTAGCAAAGGGTAATTGATTCCTCATTTCTTGTTTTAAAGTTTTAATTATTTTTTTTACCTTTAAGCAACTATATATCCATTAAATAAAAGTCATAGCGGTGTCTTTATGCAAGGGCTTATTTAAATTAATACACGTTTTAAGCACTATGCTTAACAATAAAGTGGCTCATATCACATATACTTTATTTTTAATTTTTGTGGTGGTAAAATACACATAACATAGAAATTACTGTCACAGCCACGCTTAAGTATGCAGTTGAGTGGTATTAAACACATGCAGAATGCCATTCACATTAGGATAATCCATTTCATCACTGTTTTTATTTTGTGAAACTGAAACTTTCTACGCATGAACCACTACTTTCTCTTTTCACTTGTTAAGCTCTCCAAATCCATCATCATGTTTTTCTACAGGGAATTTTGACTACTTTAAGTACATCCTATATAGGTTTAGAATTTCTCTTTTTGTGACAGCTTACTTTGCTCAGCAGAATGTCTTTGAGATTGTTAATGTTGCACCATACCCTAAAATTAACTTTTTAAGTCTGAATACCGTCCCATTGTGTAGGCACACCACATTTTTTGGTTCTGTCCAATCTTGGCTGGACACCTGACTGATTGAGTTTCAGCTATTGTGAATAGTGCTCCTAGGATTAAGGTCCTCCAAGTGACTCTCTGAGGTCCTGCTCCTAATTCCTGGAGTGCATAATCAGAGTGAAATTGAAGGTCTCATGTTAACTCTATTGTTAAATTTTTAAGGAATTCCACATTCTTCACCATAGTAGTGGTAGCATTTTATATTCCCCCAAACAGAATGCAAAAGTTCTTGTTTTTATAACAATCCCCAGCTCCTGTTATTTTGTTTGTTTTTTACAGTAGATATCTTAGTGACTGTGGGGTACCAGTAGCACCTCGGTTCATGAATGCTTCTGTTGGCAAACAATTTGGTTTGCCAACAGAAGTTCTTGAAAAAACTTTGTTTTTGTTTGGAAACTTGTGTCAGTTGACCAACACAACCACAGCCATCTTCCCATACAAACACGAATGCGGTCATATTTTCCAAAAGTGTAAAACAAGCTAAGTTCATGAACTGAGGCACTGCTGTGTTACCTCTTTTTCATGTTTCTTCCCCTAATAAATAGTGATACTGACCATCTCTCTCTGTTAATATTTGCAGTTTTTAAATTCTTTTTAGAGAAACATCTATTCAAATCCTGTGCCTGTGGTAGAATCAGGATTTTATTGTACCATTTTAGTGGTCAGCTACATTTTCTGGAATTTAGTTCCTTATCAGATATATGGTTTGAAAATATATTTATGGTTTGGCCTATATCTTATATATGACACATTTTGATGCATCAATTTTTAAAGCTTTCCTAAAGCTTAATTTTACCTTTTTCTTTTGTTGCCAATTCTCTTGTGTCATATCCAAGATGTTACTCTCAAGTACAAGGTTGTGAAACTTTTGTGCTATTTTCTTCTAGGAGCTCTCTAGTTTTTGCTCTCAGATTAGGTTTGATACATTGTGAATCAATTGTTATATGGTATTGAGTCCAACTTCATTTCTTTGTATGAGGATGTCTTGTTTTTCTATAACCATTTGTTGAAGAGAATGCTTTCCCCCTTTTAATGATCTTCATATTTTTACAAATATCATACCACACCAGGATTTCTATTCTCTTATTTTCTCTGCATGAGTTGAAGGTTTCAACATCAATTTTGTTGTAGTTTTGAAGTCAGGAAATATGAATCCCCTGGAATTATTTTTATTTGATTTTTATTTTACACCAAACATCAAATTTTTAACTTTCTAAGATGTTTAAATTATTAGCATTTGTTTACAGTATATTATGATTATGTTCATCTTGGGGAGCTATTACATATGTGTACTGTGTCTTATTTTATTTTACTTCCCTTTTGAGTAGGTTTTACATGTGCTCCTGACTGAGTCTTCCAATTTGTGAATATATGAACATGACATGTGTTTCCATTTATTTATATCTTTTTCTTTTGGTGATGCCATAGGTTGAACACAAATGTGCTTTATCACTAAGCTACATGCCCAGCCCTTTTTATTAAATGAAGTAAATGAATTTGGTGGTCAAAAAATTTACAAATAGTGAAACAAAAGTATAAGAAAATTATTCCTAAAAATAATTTTTGTTTGTGCTGCAAGAAGCAACGTGTCAACTTTGACTTATATTTCTTGATTATTTCGAAGGGTGCTTTCTATGCTGTTTTGCATTCTCCATAATTTGAGTAGTTGTTGAAATATTTAAAATGTTAATATGAACAGTAACTCCATAGTGCACCAGTATTGAGTAACTTGCATTTTTCTCATTTACTTTAATTGTGAAAATGTTATAATTGATTCATTCTGGGATAATTAGAAGCATGCAGAACATTTCTAGGAATAAAATTGATTACTATGAGCAAAAACCTTGAATAAGAGCCCAGTAAACACATTAACAATTACTTCTCACCCAGTTTATTTATGTTGCTACATCAAGGTAAAAATATGCATTTTGTATGTAACTTCACTGTATAAAATACTATTTATATCATGTGGCAATATAGGACATATAAACCATCATGCTAAAGAATTTCATATGGGTAAATCATACATGCAGTGCAGATTGTATTAGCCATTTTGTGTAATTCAAGCAATCTTAGACACTGACCTAGAGAACATACAATTTGAAAAGATTTGTGTTTATTCAAATGGTTTAATCATTCCCTGACGGCTGCAAAAGGAAATTAAAGGAAAAAGAATTGAAGAACCATTTAGTTATACTTCAGGAATTTAAACATCATTTTTCTTTGTTTGGATTAATAACAAATGTGTGTAGGAAAGCACAAGATATTTTTATATGCCTTGAAAATTTGCACTTCCAGAAATTAAAGTGGAAGCTACTTCACAAAACCTGTTAATGCATGTTAGTAATTAAAGCTGAATTCCTTTGCTATTGCTACACTTTGGAGATATAGGTTTATATGTATTCTACATTAAGTTTATTTTGTTATGTATCTGCATAAGCATGTATTGTAGCTGTGTTAGTAGTAACTCAGAAATTTTAATATATATATAGAAAACTCATGTCTAATCAGACTACTTATGAATTCCAATTTAGATTGTTGGACTATTATGTTTGTAAAATCAAAGCTGGTTCTTTTGATTAATGGAAATTGCTAATATGTCTACAGTGATAAAATTAGTAGTATAAAAACTTTGCCAGGAATAATTAATGTACTAATAAACACATCAACAATTTAGCGTTTAGTTCAAGTCTTCAGAATTCAGAATCGCATTTACATATTGGATCACTACCTAAAACAAGATATGGAATATTTCCATAATCCTAGAAAATTTTCCCATGCCATCTCCAATCAAATCCCATCCTTGTTCTTCTCTCCTCAACAGTGTTTGATTAAATTCCATTACCACAGATTGATTTTGCCTGTTTGGAGACTTCATACCTAAGTTGTAACAAGGTGTTCATCCTTGTGTATTTTTGGTCTGGCATCATTCATCCACCATGATGGTTTTGGTGTCCATAGTATTTCACACAAGTCATGAATACATTCCTATCACATTTTATGTGATAATATTTCACATAGATAAACCACAGTTTGTCTGGGTTTCTACCAGCTTCTCGTTGTGGTGAATCAGGACAGTCTGAATGCACCTTCTCATGGTCATTGTTTTGATTATAGCTATCAAGTGGCTGTAAAAGATACATCACTGTAAATTAAACATGTATTTCCTTAAAATTAAGGATACTGAACATATTATCATGAGTTCATTGACCATTTATAAGTCTTCTTTGTTAGGCATCTATGTAATTCTTTTCAAATGTTGTTTTACTTTTGGATATTTTAAAGTTTGCCTTTTGGAGCTATGTACCTTGGATACTAGTACACTCCCAGATGCATATTAGAAATATTTTTCAAGTCTTTTTCTTTATATTTATTTTCCTAGTGCTATTTTGTAGTGTGAAACTTTCCAAGTTATATGAGGTATATTTTTTCAATATATTTTAGAACAAGTGATTTTCACATTCTAAAAATATCTTTCCTTACCCAAAGACACAAATATGTTATTTTAGTTCTTGATGAAATATCTTATCTTGCTTTTAATTTAGCTCTTTAGTCATTCTTGAGTTAACTTTGTATGGGGCATAAGTTTACAGGTTTTATTTTCCAAAGGAGGACTCAGTAACCATTTATTGAAATGATTTTCTATGTCCACTGAATTTTCTTGTTGCCTGCCTATTCTGTCTTTAATCTGTCTGTAAATTTATATCAATACCATAATATCTATATTACTCTAATTTTTCAATGACAGCTTGAATTTAGTTAATATAATGTCTACATTTATTCCAGTTATGTAATTTGTATTTTCAAGTAGCTTTTAGAGATTATGTGTCAATTTTTTTAATAGTCTTATTGGAGATTTTGATTAAAGTTGTATCATGAAGTCCTTGACAGGAAATGAAAACATTACTGTCTTCAAATCTATTAAGATATTTTAACAGTTAAGGTATTTATTAGTTAATTTATTTATTTTATTTGAAGGTAGTAAAATGCAACAGAACAAGACAGAACAAAGCCAGTTGAGACAATGCAATGAAATTGGTACAGAACGTCACAGCAGGTTACTGGGATAACAGTAATAGGTGCCATACTGTATCTCATTATCTTCACAATAATTGTCTTGTCATTCAGGGTATAGCAAAATCAAACCAAATGCAGACAAATCAAAACAGAATATTGAATAGAGCAATGTAATTAATCAGAACAAAGCAAAACAGTGATAATAATATTGCCTTCAAAAAGATGGTATAAGGAAATCCCCCCTATTTGCTATATTGCATACCGTCAACCTCACAAGAGATGCTCAGACTTTGGTTCCCACTTGCTAACGGGGGCGGAGGGATGGGATGTTTGATTTCCAGCCCGCACACCGGTAGGCTCTTGGCTGCTTACCGGGGAGGCGAGCAGGTTGCTTTCTTCCCCAGCACACCTAGGTTCCAACATGGGGGGATCTTGGGAGACGCTGGCTGGTTCGCTCCCTGGGGAGGAGACTTGTATTTAACAACTGCCAATTTTATCTGGTTTTGTAGGGTGTCATAAAATAATAAATTTCCGTGTTGACTATCTCATTATTCATACCTTACTTTTTTTCAGAATGGTGGTATGAGATGTATTGTGTGGGTTCCCTAGAAGCCTAGGAATTATGAAAGAGGATTTATAAAATCAGAGGCACAATAACCCACACTAGGGAGGCAGAGGATCCAGTAGCTTCTCAGTCCAAGAGGCTGGAAGCCTCGGAACGAGAGAGCCTGAGGATGCAGCGCCAGTTCACAGCTAAAGGCCTGCAAGTTCCCGGGGAGTCCTTGGTACCAGTCCCTGTTGAAAGGCTGAAAAAGCTGGAATCTGTGGTCCACAAGTGACGGCAGCAGCACAAGATAATCCACCGAAACTGGAGATGCAAGCACAGGCTCACTTCCTTTTCCTTTCCCTTTTCTCTGCATCCAGACTACAAGCCTATTGGTTGGTGCCACCCACATTTGGGGCAAGTCTCCACCCACAGTTTGCCATCTTATATGCTAATCATCTCTGGGACCGCCCCCACACACCCAAAAGTGTGCTGTGAAATCTGCTGGACCTCTTTTAATCTACAAAGGGACAATTGCCAATCTGCTGGACCTCTTTTAATCTACAAAGGGACAATCCAGATTAATCATCAAAAATATAAAGAATAGAGATTGTTCAGCATCTTTTTCTGTTTCAGTGTTTACAAAAACAGTGCACATAGGATGTACTTACTTAAAAGACAAAAAAAAAATTCCCAGAAAATCATTTATTAATATTTTATAGCATTAAACACTCTGCAATTAGAAAATCATTTATTAATATTTTATAGTATTAAAGACTCTGAAATTAGATACATTTCAAATAATAACAGTTTTGAAATTCAAATAAATGTAATAAAGTTTCCAGGAAAATAAACTCATTCACAATCTGACCTATTAAAAGGTGAAATTCTGGGAGGCAGGAGGATTGTAATTTACAGTGCAGCCTGGTTGACTAATTGACTTTGTAAGCCCCTGTCTAAAAATACAAATAAAATAAAATTTAAAAGTGCTGGGGACATAGTTAGGAAGTACCTGGATTCAATCACCAGTAAAGAAAAAATTAAAATAACAAAACCTTCATAAACTGATAGAATTAGGGAAATTTAGAATATCTGTGATCATAGCACTCTCCAAGAAATAAAAAGACTGCACTTTACCCATCCTAGAAAGAGTGGTCCCTGATGTATTTATAAAGATGTTGATAGATACAGGTTTTTCCATGCATTTTTTGAACCACTTAGATAAGACATTATTTAGTGTCTATCTTACTTTAGAGCCTTAAAATATGTGTGTGTACATGTATGTGTCCCTGTGCACGCGTGCTCCTGTGTGTGTGTGTTATATGAACTAGTGCCAGAAATATGGTGTCATCAGAAAGCTTTTACTTGGATGAAATATTCTGAACCATATTCAGAATAATAAAATTTTCTTTTAAACCAGCTAACTAATAGCCACTAGTTGTCTTTTTTTCTTTTTTTTTTTTTGTACTGGCTTTACAGAATTAATTTACTTAGAAAATTAGAACAGTGATACAGATAGACAAGATCTAGCTTTCAGTTACATTTTGAAAACACTTTTTCAGCACATTGAAATATTTAATATGTTAATATGCTGCTAGAACAGTTTGAGAAAAAAAGGTTTATAGAAGAATCTTGCTGTGTAATTGCAAGGCATTTCCCAAGTAAATTATTTTGTCATAAGAAAATTAAACACTTGTTTGTGTTATTAGAAAAAAATTACTAAACTCTTCTTGCTTCTGAGGTTACCATTATCAATACAGTCATATTTACTTGGTTTTTGTATATATATTCATTGATATAATTACATATACATATTCATTGTTATAATGAAATAAATAAGCGTATTTTGAGAGTCTGCTGTTTCCCATGCCAACTCAAGGTAAGATGTCTCAGATCTATGTTAAAGTCCCCTTTGGAATCAGCTCAGGCCTGTTTCTTTTAGTGTTTACTGAGATTCTAATTTAGGTAATTACCATCTTTTAGGTCATAACCTACTCTTGTGATGGCACAACTTATTTGTTACTAATCTAGTAGGAAATGATTGATCAAGGACATTCCATTTATCTACTCACTTTAGATTAAGAGATATTTTGGGAAACAGTGAATTCATTTTCAGGCTTCAAACACTTTGATCTTTAATTTGTCAAACTGCAGGGTTTAAGTAAATTACCTGGATTCTGATAGAATTAATGGAACTCAGAGACAGCTGTATAAATGGTCTTTCCTATATCTCCTCTCATATTTATGTAAAGTCTGAACTACTGGAAAGCAATTAGATTCTGAATTACTGAAGTTACCCCCACATCACCCCTTGTTTGACCAATAAAATGTCTTAGATTATTTCCTATTAACATTTCCCCTGCCTTACCTTTTATATTCAGTGAATTTCATTGTGCCCCACTTTTTTTTTTTCCATTCTCCTTGGATTGTTCAACTCCTCTGATCTTTAGGTCTCATCTGCTTCCACCTGATGGTGGTGAGGGCAGGAACAGTAAGAATGAAAGGTGGATATTAGAAAACGGGAGATAGATCATTTGCAAATGGCTTGGGGACGGAGAGATGGAGGAGAGGGAAGGGTCAGTAGGGGAAGGCTATGTAAAAATAAAGGTGTGTTACACCAACTTCATGTGATGAATATAACCGTTATGTAATGCAAATATGGGCTAATAAAAATTTTTTAAATTTAAAGTATAATCCGGTCAAGCCCCTTAAAAATGGTTTGGCCAGTGTACTCAGAACCATCTCCGAAGGGTGAATGCCTATGGGCATATAATTCAATGAAGTATACTATTAATATCAGACTGTGAGCCTTAATTTCTATAATGATGATTATGGTCCATTAACATATAAGCATAGACCTGGGACCCCGAGTTAGACTCTTCCCTCATTGTTGCTGGTGGAAACAGAAGAGAGTTTGGTTGAGTGCTCTGAATGTTGAATACGAAGCTCAGATGTCTTCACTGTAGTCCGCGTCCACATACCTGCGGATGTACTCAGCATTTCCTGTTTAGCCAGGCAGTGCAGATAGAGGAGGTCAAAGCTCACCTCTTTGCTTCTCAGATCTTCGTGCTTTCATTAGTAAATTAAGGATTCTTCCCATCTTGTTCATTCAACAAAGCATTTAGTTCAGCGTATTCTTTCTTACATTCCTTTAACCAGTCTTCTCTCTCTTAAGATTTTTATAATTTAAACCATAAATTCATAATTTTTTTTTAGGCTTCCATGGTCAAAGGACTTCTCAGGTTGTTTCAAATTGGAAATTTGTAAGAGTGCTATAAGTAGAGGGCCACAATGTAGAAATTTATGAGTTAGATTTATTATTTATTTCAGAAATAAATCTTCACATGTCAGAGATGACACTTATGCATATGTATGTAATAATCACCATCTGTCTCAGTGTATTTATTGATGAAATGCTTATCTTAATAAACTGGGGGACAAAAGTTGGGCCTTGGAGATGAAATTTACCCAAATTATTGCTGCGTTTAGTGCATGTGGTATATATTGCATGATATTCCTATAAAGATAGACATGGATAGCAATATTTTAGTTGATTTAAAAATTCACTAATCATTTTTAAATTATTTTAGGCTAAAGCTGTAAGCTGTAAAATGCTCATTTTAATTATATGATGGATTACATTACATTACAACTGAAAAATTACATTAAATACAAGTTTTTACTTAAAGAAAGTTTTTACTTAAAAAAACAAAATGCCTTTATCTACATGTGTATTATCCTTCAAAACGGAATTGCCCAAAGAGGTTTATTCTTTCTTAAAATGATGAGGATCAAACCCAAGGCCTTGTACATGCCAGGCAAATGCTTTACCACTGCACAAAACCCTGACCCCCTATTCTTTGTTATTTTCCAAATTATATCACAGCTGGTCAAATATATTATTTATTTCCTTTCAAACTACCTACAAACAGAACGAAACTGTGTACCATTTTCTCATGCCATAAACACAGCCTAGCTTCACGTGTAGCTTGCTCACTAGACAGGATGCTGACAGATGTGCTAGTCATGCTAACACTCGTTAGACGCCCAAGTGACCAAGATAACCACTGTCTGAATGCCTCCATGTACTACAGCTCAGTGTCTGAAAATTTTTCTAAACAAGGACCTTTTGCTCTTTCAGAGCAACTTTTATTTCACCTCCACCACATCACCTTGCATTTTGAATTCTGCATTTTGCATATTTGTGTTTTGAAAATTGCTGTTCTCTGCTGTGGGGTGTATACATTTTATAGCAGAGCTACGCCATTTGGTGTCTAATGAGGAAGAAGATCCATCACATAACTGAAGAAATCCATATGTGTTTCCCGATGCTTTGTCCATGTGTAGTGCATTCCCTGGGATTAGCTTTTAAACCCCCCAAAATTACAAGACTTCAAAATACACCAGAGAGAATTGTTGCTTGAGAAGAGGACTTTGGCTGTGTGGAGGATTTTGGATTTGTCTAGGTTTTCTTAAAAAGCCTAATTCCTCATGTTTACCACCACTGGTTTAGCCTTAGAGAGAAACTCTGACATTATTCCTGGTGATTCACAAGGATGATTAAACCTAATATATATTCTGCATAAAAGAGAAGAGAAAGAAGATACAGGGCCACAATTGAGGTGCAAACAGACTTCACATAAAAATGTTCTCTTGATGTCTGGTAAGTCAAATGAAGGTAGTACAAGAACCAAAACTTCAACTGTCAGTCTAGTAAGCATGAAATCAAAATGCATATCATTTGTTCCATCTCAGATTATGGGGAAGAGAAAATAATAGCACTACCTGTACTTGGCTGTGGTCAGCAGAAGGAGCAGTCTTTCAACTTGTCTATTTCCTTATCCCAAAACCTGTAGAAACAGGACACTGCAGACATCCTTAAGTGAAGGATCTTGAGAAGCGAGAATTATTTTAGACTATCTGGTGAGACCATGGTAACAAAAAGTGCTTATATGTGGAAATGGAAGCTGTAAAGAAGAACTTGGCACGAGGGCCACAGAGACACGGTAACTGCTGTGAGAAGCCTGGACTGGCTGTTGCCAGAGGTGAAGTGAGTTAGAGCCAAGAGCTAAGATAGATACAACCATCTGGGGAAGGTAAGACAGATGTTGCCCCAGAGCCGAATTGTGCTACAGGGAACTGCGGAAGGAAGAGTTTTTATGTGACTTTTAAAAATGTAGTTGGTTAAAAATTTTCAATCGTGTCATACAATGAGTTCATTTAAAAGGACCACAGAACTAGAGAATGATGTGTTTTAGCATATGTTTTTCCATTCATTTCAAAATGTGGTAGTGTTGGTAACTAGATTATGATTTTCTCTCCAAAGTTGGATCTTTTATCTTTATTTTAAGGTGAAGCTCTGCTTTATAACATTTCTGCAACTTAGTTAAAACGAACCTTTAAAACTGCCTATATAATTCCACACTACTAGGTAAATACAACATTAGCTCAAAGGGATTGAGTGAGTTACAAATAAGAATGATAAAGATTGCAGTTATGTTTACTATTCCTAGAGATAAATAGGCCATCTGCTCTGATTTTGAAGCATGTAATTTTTTTCTTATAGAGATCTACATATTCACAGTATTCATTTTAAAAAAACTTGATAGGTGATGTTTTAATGAGGTGCTTAAAATATGAGATAATCAGGAACCAAAGGGAGTGGAAAGATATAAAAATTCTTATAAGGAAATGAAAATTGTTAAGATATAAAAACTATATGAGATATAAAATGGATGTCTACATTAAATATATTCAATGTATCTCAGTTACACATATTTGCCAAATCGTAACATAGGTGAGGTAAAGAAAACATACTGTTAATCTAAGAAAACCTTCCTACCTGATGGCTATTTAATCATCATCAATTGGTCAGGCATTTAAAAATCGTTCTTAGCTAAGGCGTTGGCAGTTAGAAATACACTGGGGTTCTTCTGAGACTCCAGCTGTTGTTGCCTGTTCAAGGGACAGGAAGGAAGGAGGAGCCCATAAGTTCCAACTCAATGGTTCTGCCCACTCTTCCTGTTCAAAGAGGACATCTGTCTACTCTCCCTATTCAAAGATGGCATCTGCACTTGCTATCCAGTAATGTCATATGGAAGACGACTAGGACATGGTTTTTATTCTATATCTGCTGTGTTCTGGTTGCCATTGTTTTATTTGATGCAACCTAGATTCAAAGGTGATTTATAGACAAACTCTTACACACATGCCCAGAGTTACAAGGTAATACAGGGAAGCAATATCTTTTAATCAGACAAAAAAAGTGATTAGTAATGCAATGACTAATAAATTTGGTTTTCAGTTGAGCAACACCCTTTGGTTAGCATAATAATTGAATTTGTGTATTATTATTTTCTAACCAATTATCAGATACAGCAAAGATTGAAACCTGCTTGGTAAATACAACATTAGCTCAAAGGGGTTGAGTGAGTTACGAATAAGAATGATAAAGATTTCAGAGAAGTAAGTGCAGTTCTGGAAATAACTGATGAAGACCTACACAACTGTTCTTCAAAACGACCTTCTTTATATTAGTGCTAACACAGTCCTCTTTAAGGTGAGAAATGTGTTACACTTTCTTTTGGCAAAAATAGCCCCACATCTTTCCCTGTAAGATAACTTACTGTAGTGTATAAGATCATAAATTCTCGTGCTAAGGCCCTTGGACTTCACAATTCATTTACTACCCATTTACTACCCTCCATTTACTACCTATGATATGGAGATACTTAACCAATCCCTGCCTCAGTTTAGTGTGAGGCATTTATAGACAGGGAGCAAACATCCCATCTCTTTCCAATAGCTGTTAGGAGGATTGACTCAGCTAAAAATTGTTGCTTAGTGCATTCTTCCAAAAGTTTAATGTTAATGAAAGTAGTTGATGTATATGTACATATAAAATCTTTAACATTCTATGTACTAAAGAAATGGATAATATTCAGTGAAAAGCATTTAAGTGAATGTCTGCTTGTCTGTGCTATGAAGTGAGATGCACCCGTTCATGGTACGAGCTGTATTTACTGGCATAGAGGATATGAATGCTCCTGCAACAACTTGACAGGTCAGAGGTTTCCGTTTGATGTCTGTGCATAGAAAAGTAACTGGAAATATGCGAGCACTTTTCATTTAAGATGAAATTTAGCTTTATAGTAATTTTCTTGCTTTTACTTTGCAGAACAACACTGAATTACCTTTGTCACCCTAAGTGTATATAAACCATAAAGCATTAGTTCTTTGATTTAATAATCAGTTGCATATTTTTGACCCCGTGGATGGCTGGGTGCATTGCTGGGGTTTAGCTGCTGTGTGAGCTTGGAGATGGAGCTCCTGGCGCTTGCAGGATGCATTTCTGACAGCCCCCTTCACTTGGGGCTGGAAGGAGGAGACACCAGCTGCTGCAGGCCGGGCATGGCCAGGGGACTCAGCTGGATTGGCTGCCGCTAATTAGGCACCTCTGAACCATGAGCTTTCCAGAACAAAAGGCTGCAGACATAGCTGTGCACTGGCGCCTCAAGACTTGTACTGGGGAAAGGAAGCTGTTATTCCTTATAAATCACGAGAGTAAGACATGTTTCAAAATTTGGCAGTAGAACTAAGAAAATTATTTAGCTCTTCCAAAGACTGCTGTATTACCCAGCTGGCATTGTGAAAAAATGCCAGATTCATTCCAACTGTGGTCTAGCCTAGTGACATATCTTACCTAAGCAGGATCTATGCTATTTTTATTTGTGAATGAGTGAATAAAATGTTTTAAATTTCTGTAAATTTAGTGAAATATGATTTTCATTCTGTTAATTATAAGAGATGTTTTAGTTTCATGATAAACAGCAAAAGTATAGATCTTGTGTTTAGGTGGTACTTTAAATATTTTGATGAGATTATAACACTTGTGCTTTCAATACACTTTGAGAACATTTTATCTATTGGTGAATTTTCTTGTGTGAATAGTTCTTAGGTTTGGTTTGTTTGTTTTTCAGGTACAGCGGAACATAACAAAAAGTATCAAAGGAAAATCAGCTGAATAATATTAGGGTTCTTAAAAGCTATCTGTGAAGCTCGACACACAGATATTCTTCAGGATGTCATGTAGCAAGTACTGTTAGGATTTCTGCACCCTTCAGGCCCTGGGTTTTGAGATACTCAGGGTGTTATCCAGAACTCCTGTACTTTCTGTGCCCAAAGCTTTTTCTTGGGAAAGGTAAATGGTAGAGAATTAACTCCTCTGTGAATGACTGTTTAAATACCCATCCCCGTGTGTCTGCATCACAGTTCTCTGGAGTGTTTGCCATCTTTTCCATCTTTTCCAGTTTCTCTGCATGGAATTACACCTCAGTTATCCTCTGCAGTAGCTTACTCTTCACACCTCACCGTTTCCATTTCCTTTCATGGCTCCATTTCCTCTTCCTCACCTTTGCTTTTGTACTTGGATCTGAACCAGGTCTCTCCCTGGTCCATCTGGGAACCATGGTAGAGACAGCAGCCCAGTCCAGGAGCTAAGGGGGGATGTTATCCTTCTCCACTGGAAATGGCAGTTCTTATCCCGCAAATCCTTAGAGTGTAAATGTGGGCAAAAGTTCTCAGTGAATCACAAAAAGTAAGTAGATGCTGACTCCTGTCCAAATGGAATGGACTGGGAGAGCTCCTCCAGTGGCTTCAGCTATTAAGACACAGCTCCACTTTCAAGAAAACCACAGCTTAAAACTGGGAGAGAAGTTGAATATAAAGGTGATTATAAGACAAAGTAGCTAATAGGTAACATTAAGTTTAAGAATTACTCCTACTACACCTTTGACGTTAATGTGACTCAAATTTTTTTCTAAAATTAATCTTAATCCAGCCCTTCATTGAGAAGCTAATTCATTGCACTAGAGATTATGGGGAAAGAAATGAAAATGCGCATATTTTTCATTTTATTTTTATTTTAAGAGAGAAAAAATCTTAAAAAGACAAAAATAGAAAAATGAGAAGAATAGTAGAATACAGAGTTTAAAAAAATTAACATTATAAAATCGCTAGTTGATGCGTGTATTTAAGTAAAAACATTAATAGAAAGTCACCTGCAATTGTTTGCTATAATGTAGCAGACAAAAATATTATATTGCCATTGAAAACATATATTTTCAATTAACAATTTTCAGTTAAAATTGCCAAATGAAGCTTAACATTGCTTTCCTCTTAAACACATTTGGTTCTTGTCATCTATTTCATAAGATGGAATCATTGAGAGCAGTGTGGCAAGAGTGACTCTTCTAGTCAAATAGAACTTTGTGTCAAATGAGATAGGAACCTGATTATCTCCCATCCATTCTGAGTGCAGCTTAGGTCATAGCCTGTGGACAGAGGGAACCCAGTCTCTGGCTTCCTAAATGTGCATAGCTAAAGAAACCAAGGCTCAGCTATGCACCTTGCATCCCAGAACTAGGGTTTAAAAGACTCATCATCTCATAGTAACTGTTTAGTGTGTCTTAGTTAGTACTTGTTGCAGTCAAAATACAGAAAACTAACTCAAGTAAAAAAGGGAAGGAATTGTCTCACGTCAGTGAAATGTTCTGAACTTCCACGTATGTGAATCCAGGAGTTTACATGAAGCCATCAGAGCTGCGTGTCCCCCTGTCTCTTGATTCTATGCTGGGTTTGCTCTTGTCTACACTTTCGTCAGGTAGATGTAGCCCTGCAAGACTGTTACTCTCAGTGCTAGTAAACAGAGGATGAACTGTCCCTAGAGAGTTGCACGAAGGTTCTGCAGTGGGTACCAAGGGTTCTGTTGCCTGCTTGCTTCATCTTGTCCTTTAGAAGCTGTTAAGAACATCTGTAATGGTTGGGTGAGGATTGTCCTCCGAGGATTGTCACAGAGTTCTTAAGAAAAGGAACGGAAGCCGGGTAGAAAAAGCAAAAATGTTTACTATATTACTCTATCTATGGAGAATGTTCAAGGCAATACTATGATAAGCAAAATTAAACTATACAGATTAGTTGTTAAAAGAAATAGAAAAGAATTTAGTTATGCTTGACCCTAGGGCAAGATCAACAACAGTCTTCTTTAAAATAAAGTTTTATTTGAACACAGCCAAGTGAATTTGTATGTTATCACTAGCTGCTTTTGCACTAAACTTTTCCTGAAATAGGCAAATGTCAGGGAAGAGCAGAGGTGATTACTTCCAGCAGAAGCACCCTAAGTAGTTACTATTTTTTTTAAATTTCATGAACCCTAAGATTTAAGAGAAAAATAGTATAAAGAAATAGGTGCATTTTAAAGCATAAGTTGCATTTGTGCAGACACTACATTACAACAAGCAAACATTGTGCTTTTTTTTATTCTAATAGGGGCTTTTTTAGTATATATTAATTGAACAAAATAATCGGTTTCACTTTGCCATATTCATGCAGTGTGTATACATGCTTTGATCATTTCAACCCCCATTGTTCTTCCTCTAATAAACAGTCTTCCTTCTACTTCTGTACCCCTCTTTTGTTTCCCCCCAGATTCTACATATGAATAAAAACAGGAGGTATTTTTCTTCCTGAGTCTGCCTTCTTACCATTAACATGATTTCCATTTCTACCTACCTTCCTGAAAATGCCACGGTTTTATTCTTCTTTATTGCTCACACAGGACTTAGTTCAGTGGATGATTTTTTTGAGTCACTCTCTTCTCTTGCTTATAAAATCTTGCTGCAGTTGCCTGAGGTTCTGTAGACCAGGAAGTCTCATCTTGTTCTGCATGTGCTGGTTTTCAAACTAGCATTATAGCCTTGAGATTTATCCCTGCTTTTTTGTACTTACCTGTTGCCATTTGACCTTTTCTATTAGTCCATGTTTCCGATATCTACTGACTTTATTTGCTGCGAGGAGCTGGCTCATGGACAGAAAGTATCTTAACTGTTCTCCTCATTCCCATCCTCTTCGGGCCCCTCTTCACTACATCAACTTGCTGATTTTATAGATATATTCAAACAAATTAACACGGTGCATAAATATACCTCCTTTACTCTTAATACCTATTCTTCTAGGCCATGAACTGAAAATAAAATGTAAACACCACATCATCTCTTTCTGACCCACTTGTGTTTTGCTCAGTTATGAGGTAACTCATACTGACATGATTTTTAATATTTTTTTAACTAGAGATTGAACCTAGGACATTTGCCCTGGGATACATCCCCACCTTTTTTTTATTTAATTTTTTTTTTTTTTTTTTTGGAGACAGGGTCTCCCAAAGTTACTAAATTGCCCAGGCTGAGTTGTGCTGGTGATCCTCCTGGTTCAGCCTCCCAGCTGCTAGTGAATGCCCCTACAAGCTGCCGACATGAGCTCATATTTGAAGTGGGTCCTGTTAAATCATCTGTAAGAGAGCTTTGATCCTGTATATTTGTTGCACTATTTCTGAATGAGCTTTACCACCTTCCTAGTTGGAGAGGTATTGATTTTTTAAATTCCATTTCTAAAACTAAATGATAGATTTTTAGGTGGGGTTAATACTTAGCTTTTCTAGTATCATATTTTAAAAAAATTACTGTTACTTATCCCCTCCCACCAAAAACTATCCTAAGTAGAATGGGTATTTTGGTAAGAATATTTGAGCAATTCTCCATCTTTCATTTTGTACATAGCTGAACTTACAAGGCATTGTCTCATCCTGATATGTGTCACAGGTTCTTTATCCGGTTGTGTCCACTCCAGGTGAACTGGATGTGTGTTACCTAGTAATTCAGAGGAAGGATTTCAGTGGTAAGCTATGTCCTCTGTGATGGGATGGGAGGTTTTGCAAAATACATTTATATTGTGCAGGCTGTAGAGTCTTACCTGCATGAGCTGAAAAAACGAGCCACAGGAAAGGATGAGAAATGTTGGTCTTTTGGATGTTTGTGTGAAGTACGATAGCCTTCTAAATGCTTCCTAAGCCATTAAAAGAAGTTTTCACACTTTAGCTTAACTGTGGTGACTGATTGGTTTAAAGAAACATTGGTTTAAAGAAACTGATTGGTTTAAAGTAAACAAAAGTTTACTTTTGAAGCAATGTAAACTGTTTATATTAAGAACTATAGCACTTAAAACATTAGCTGATTTATCATTGTCTGAGCCTACTGTTCTTAACAGAAGTATAGTAGAAAACACGTACTGTATGTAATTGAGGTTTTTAGTGGCTATGTGAAAATATAAAAAAGTCAAAATAACTTAAAGTATTTCTTTTAACCCATCATGCCAAAAAATTTCTTGTTTTAATACTTAGCATCATAAAACCATTAGTAATGTTCACTAATTTTTTTTCATTTTATTCTGAGCATTTGTAATTTGTAGTAAAAAAGATCATGTACCCAACTGTTGTAACACAGTCAAAATTTTCCCAATGTCTAAACAATATAGTAGACTCATATTTAAATTTAAGTTCACTAAACTTAAAGAAAACTTGTGTTCTCCCTATGTGCTACATTTCAAGTCATCAGTAGCTACCTGTGATGTTATATAACTGATGTTGATAACTGATGTTATATAATCAGTTATCAAGGACAAAGTTTGCAGATAATGCTTATCTCTCTTTTAATAACAAAACATATGAGGAGAAAATTCTGCGGTGTGAAAACTGTAATAAAATGTAACACAGTGACAATGTCAGCTGTCCCATGTTCTTGGTGGCCTGCAGACTGTTAGGCTGTGGGTCTGTCTACCAGGTCTACTGCAGGGCTTTTTTGCACAGCATCCCCCACCAGCTAAAAGCTGTGTCTTTATTAGAATATTTTCATTGAAGTTTTTATGAGGTGCATCTATCCATTCTTTAATGTTGGGGGCCCAGTAGTTTTCCCTCCAGAACTTGGCAGGATCTCCATGCAAAACTCTGCCTCGCCTGGCTCACTGTCCCTCTGGTAGTGGAGGACAGGACACCCGAGCGCTGGACCACATCTACAACATCCCCACGGGGGATACGAAGCCCCATTTCCTGCCCACGTTCTGTTCTCCACCAGACACTGGCTTTGTTGGAGACTGTGGCTCACAGTGAAGCCCACCTCTGTGGAGAATGGTCTGCGTTTCCAGTGGACAGACAGCAAGCCATGAATGGACGGCTGTGTGCGTCCCCTGGAAGACTAGAGCTTGAGGCGTGCTTGCTTTACGTCAGCACAGAGTAAGTTCTCTGGGGCACAGTACATTCATTGTCAGTTCTCAGTTTTCTGAAAGTTATAGAAAACCCAAATACTCTTCCTGGCTCAACATGGATGAGGTGATTCATCTTAAAGGAGATCAGCTAGACGATTTTATTTCTCCTCTAAAAAAAGAGCAATTCATTAATCACATGGCATGAATGTCAAGAAACTATTTGTACTTTAGCTTAAAAGGACTTAAAGACCTGACCCACTGTTACAGCAGTTGAGGAACATAGCCAAGAATAAAAGTGATGTAAAGCATTTTTCTTAGTTTTAAATGCACTGAGAACTCAGCTAGCATTCAATAAAAAAGTGATATTTAAGGGGTGAATTCTATTAGATAAAAGTTTTCTGCTTTAAAAAAGCATTATCATATACAGATGGCTCGTGTCCTAAATCTTCAATGGGCGTTTCCACGGCCTCTCCATATCCCTTCCAAGTTTGCTCTCTTAAATGAAGAAGACAGATACTTTCTTGTTACTAGCGTGTGAGAGCCTGAATACTTCAGTGTACTTATTTACCATGATTCATGTTCTTAAAAATGTAGAGTATGATGTCATGTTGTAAAGATCTTAAGTAAATGATGAGAAAGTGTGCGAAAGTTAGGACGGGGAAATACCAGAGGGACATGCACCTTCAACTCACTGTCGGTACTGCCTTAGAACAGTGAGGTTTTGTGACTAGATGTGACGAGTGGATATGTAAAACACCCACGGCATCTGAACCACTGAGAAGTTCTTTTTTAATGCTCATTTTTTAAAATAAAAATGTATCAAAATTTGAAAGGAAAACTGGTTACAAATGAATTGATAGGTTTTTTTCTGAATTTTCTGTTGCTTTAGAAGTTGGAAAGTCTCTGAAATACAGGGGAAAATGTGAAAACTGAGGAATCACATTCTTGTAACCATCCTGATTCTAAGTCAGTGTCTGAGCGTCAAATTAAAACACAGTACCGCACAATCCTGAGGAACGGATCGGCATGCGGAGAATGGCTTTCAGTCTTCCACTCAAAGGCAGATAAAACAAAAGTTTATCTAACTCTGGGAAGCAGAACAGTGTAGCTCTCTCAATTTCACTAACAATTGTGTCTTCAAAGGAATGGTATCAGCTATTCCTTTGATCCATGATAGGGCACATAGTAATTATGGAATTATTATTTATTTATTTATTTTTGAAGTTTGAAAATGAGAAGAAAGGCAAATGCTGTTTTTGTTTTTGTTTTTTATAAACACTTAAGCACGGTGTAGGGAAAAAGCATGCGTTCATAATGCATTTAGGGTCTATGGAGCTTCTAGGAGCAAATATTACAGCAAATAAGCTCTATGTTTGGTATTTCTGGTTAAAACACAGGAACACTTAGATACAATGTACACTGTATTTAAGTGCTTACCTGAGTTTTTCATGTGAATACAATATTTTACCAGTGGCTGAAAGGAGGTAGTGTTGAAATTCTTTCATCCATTAGAAACTTAAAAGATTTAAAAAAACATCAAAAAATAAAAATAGTCGTAGCCCTTCCCCTGGTATCTATTGGTGGTCAGTTCCAAAACAAATAATTCTCCAGTCCAGGGATTCTCTGTCCCCTTAAATAAAATGCTATATTTGCAAGTAACTAAATTCTCTTCAATATTTGAAATCATCACTGAGTGACTTCTAATACCAAATATAGTGTAAACGCTAGGTAAATATCGGTCATGCTCTTCTCTTCCTTAGAAGGAGTTGTCAAGCTATGTTTTATTAATGTGGAAACAGAAGATGTAAGGCTTCTTGTGTCTTCTGTCACCTGTTTCTAGCCTGAAACATCATTCAGAGCAGGAGCTAATTTTGTGTTTTCTGAAACATGTGTGCATGTAACTATGTCTGATTCAGGTAGAGGAAATGTTAAAATATCACACAATGTAGTAATTACTTGAGAGAATGTATTCTAGTAAAAGGATGTCTTCGGATACCAAACCTAAAGGATCTGTCAGCAAGAGAAACCCTAATCAGGTAGAGACCAAACGTGGGCTAGGAAATGTCCCGGGTGTCCTCGGAGCACACAGACCTGGAGCCCATCTGTGTTCCGTCTCCTGAGTTCACTCCGGGAGGGAAAGTCCAGTGGTGGTGGGTGATCCATTCGCTACTCCCTGCAGGGATGGAAGTGAGGAACCCAGTATGACTCCAGCCTGTGTGGGGTTTTGGATGGGATACTGAGGGACATAAGTGAAGCACAGTAGCAAGGAGAAAAAAAATTGCTTATAAGCATAATGATCAGTGGCCTCCTGCAGAAGATAAGAAAGTGGAATCTTTGTCCTTCCTTTTCGCTGTCTCCGCATGCTGACCACATGGTCAGCACAGCAGACCAGAAGAGAAAGGTGGGGGAGGGAAGAGAGGCAGCCCAGCTGTTTAACCTGCAGGGCACAGTGGGAAGTGAAAATGTGCTGTTCTGTGCTCAGAAATGGCTAAGACCAAGGCAGAGTACCTCCCAAGTGGGACCCATGGGATGTGACAGTCACAGGCCCTTGTAGCCAAGACCTGGGGATCAGCCTTGGCCTTGGAAAGGTGCCACAGCAATTGCTTTTCCTGTTGAAAGGTTTGGGTGGATTCCTGAATGTTCTCAGCAAGGAGCTGCCTCCCATCATCTGACAGCACAGTGAGTTAGGGTGGGAGTGTTCGTTACCGGGTCTGCTCAGCCAGGAAAGCGCAGTGTGCGGATTTCTGGCTGAAGACTCAAGGAGAGCAAGCTTCAGAGAGCTGTGCCTCTTGATCCCTTACAGGAGCATATGCTGGGGGGGGGAGAGAGGTAGTAAGGAAAGGATGATGGAAGGAAGAGGGAAGGGGGAAGGGAGGGAAGGGAATTTCCTCCCATGGCCTGGCTTAGGAACATCCTCCGTCCCCTGCAGTTCCCTTCTAGGTTGCTTCTGAAGCCATAGAAACAAGAACGATGACTTAGTCTAACCTGACTACCTTCTATGGCTGCATGATGGGAAACAGATAAGCAGACGGGAAGCTATTTGGATAAAAATAATGTTTTCATAATGTCACCCTGCAGCGGATCCAGGTCAGCATCCCTGTTAAACCACACATGTGAAGAAGATGAGGCATTGTTAGTAATTTTACATTATTTATTGGCTTTTCACAACAGCTGTTAAACTTCGGTGTTATCGTCTTGTGTCAAGCAACTTTTTTTTTCTCCATAAATAGGGATGCTGTTTTCCAGGAGAGTGTCACATTCAGGGTTATGAGCTTGGCTGTAGTCAACCGATGGCCAGTGTGTCCCCCAGCTGTGGCCAGTCTTTCAACTTATAACACAAACTCAGCTGATTGGAATGAGAACCATTATTGCTTTGCTCACCTGGCTTTCGATACACTGACCTTCAGAGGTAGCCTGTGCCCAGCTGAGCCATTCCTCTTCCTGCGTTGGGCCTGATTCAGGCTATGACTTGAGTTCGTAGCTGCTTTGTGTGTTCTTGCTTCCGTGGAATCATCTTCCCACGGCAGCTGACCATTGGGTAAGAAGTCAGACATAATGCAGGTGCACATCCTGAAATGCTAGCTTTGGCCAAGTTACACAGTCAGACATGTATATCAGAAATGGGCTTTGAACTCGTCATGCTGGCTTCCTGGCACATACTCGACTTATCATTGGAGGAGCTCGGGCCTCCGTGTCGCTGAGGATGGCTGTGGTGCTTTTCAGGGCAGCCCTGGTCTTTGTTTTGAGTGTGACTTCTCTGCTCCAGCATAGAACCCTCAATCTACCAGCACAGCTCCACTTCACTGGCATAGACTTTCTAGCTTAGACCGCTGACCTTTGGGCTTTCCTAGCATGGATCTGTAAAAGAGACTGGCGTGAGTCCTTCTCGGGACTCTAGACCTCCAGTTGGACTCGTAGGAGGCACTGTCATGGGCCCTAGGTTTTCATGTGGACTCATGTGGGACGTTGCCGTGGGATTCAGGCCCTTGGCTAAATATTCTATGTCTTTGGTGTTTTGGACAGATTTCTTGCATTTTCTTGTGTTAACTCTGGGCAACCATCACAAAATAGTATGATTAACTCCATGTCCTGATTCTAATGTTCTCCTCACAATCCCTCCCTACAATAGGCTTCTTAAAGATTGGTCTTTATTCTTTTTTAATATTTCCAAGCATAGGTTCAATGTCCAGTGGTGGATTGTTATGGGAGACTGCAGCCTGAGTGGTATTACTAATAAAAAGAAGAATTTGAATTAGATGTAAATCTAGAGTTAATTTTAAAAATGATTTCTGTATCCCATTATTTGACCACTGAGCACATGTATGTGCTTCTGATGCAGTCTGCCTTTAAAGATGGTACTTCTTCAATAAAAATGAAGTGTTTTCATTCTTATAAAAGAAATCATGCTTCTTATAATCTTAGGAGTCATCAATTACCATAACCAAAAATAGTTACAGAAAGCATTGGAGCCAGCTTGCATATAATTAGTCAGAAATTTGTAGGTAATATAACACAAAACCTTTACAGTGCTAGAGAAAGGGCTTTTTTTCTTTGTTGAAGATGACTCATGTTCTCTGTATGTGTTCTAGATTAATCTTGAGGATGAGGAATTTTAAAAATCTAGTTTCAAAATAGCCATTTTTGAATAAAATGCACACACATAAATTATGTGTATAATTTGTCCTCAATATGAGTCACACTAGAATGAGTTGTTATTTGCCTACATTCTCTAGTTTGCAGATGGAGCTACCAGTTGGAACTGGGTGTAGGATATTTCTGTTAAGTGGACCCTTCATAGAAGCTAAGAATTACGCTGCTACACCTCTGTGTCCTTCCAGTTTTGAGACAGTTTCCATTTGCTGGTTACTAATGTAGAACTGTAAGTTTCTACATAAAGGAAGTCTTCATAATACAGTAAAGGTAATGAGCTATTATTGTACCTCAAGATCGTAGGTGGCCTTAGAACCTTGGTGCAAAATTTAATGATTCTCTCTGTAGGAACATAAGGTGTTGAAGGTATATAGCTTGGTCACCAGAAGAAAATATAACTCGTTTCAAGTTTTCTATTCAGGCTTGGGTCAGTATTCCAAGCAAGGCTGGTGGTGGATACACTGGAATTCCACCTCTACCTTTGTGTAGTAAACATCTTGTAAAGAGGGATGGACCCCCCACAGCTGAAAGAACTGCCCAGTCTAAGCAAGAACGAGATAGGATTTGTGGATCTAATAGTCACTAGGTAAGTGAATCTGCTGAGTACGTTAATCTTCCTGAGTTTTTTTAGAAGGGAAATTATCTCAGATTTGTTAAATCTCATTTTGATAACAGTGGTTATTCGCAAATCATGTTGAGTTTTTCCTTGTCACAGGGGAACGGAGGTACTGCAAATTATTATTTTTATAATGATATTGAACTTTTGTTCAGCTCCATGATGGATTAAATATAGCTAAGGGTGAAGGCTCTGTGATCCACAAAGCCGGGATGGATTACACGCTGCCTCTTTACCCCTCTCAGTATAATTAGGGCTTCTGATGCCCCTACTCAAACCTCAAACAATGGCTTGTGTTTTATGGCTTTTCTCTGCCACTTTTCACTCCATTGGTCCAGATGCTCATTACTCCCCGGTGCATTATGGTAATTACTTCCATTAATTCTGACTCACGCTCCAGCCCTCTTTAATGGATTCCCCATCATGCCCCAAGGGTGCCCTGAGAGGGCAGATGCCGTCTCTGCTTGAGTCCTTTGAGGACAGGTCCACTGCTCACAGAGGCCTCTCAGTGCTGAGTGTCACCTGTGAGGCTCCTCGTGATTAGATTCTCACTCCCCTTCCTGGTCTTGTCGTCCAATTTCCTGTTCTTCAGTGAGGCGCAGGCCTAACCATGTGACCCCTTCTACCTTTCTGAGCTGTGGCTCCTTCTCATCGGGCTCTCTGGGAGGCTTCACTGTTACTTCTCGTCCCCTCTCACCCACTCAGTAATAACGGGTCAGCCTGCAAGAAAAGAAACTTCCCAGAATTGTTCAATCTGTGAAAGTCAACCCTGCCCAGGAGGGTCCCAGTGCGGACCGTGTCACACCCTGCTGCTCACAGCTGGCCCACCTGCAGAGCCCCCTCTGAAGCTTTGCTGGCACTGAGGTTAGACCTTCTGCAGGAGGTTGGCTGCTGAGGGTGTGGGCTGGTGGTGCGGCTGGCTCAGCGGTGCAGTGCTTGTCTAGCATGTGCAGGGCCTTAGTTTCGATGCTCTAAACCACACAAACACGAACTAAAACCTTCAAGAAAAATACAAGAGGAAAACTCTATGCTTGGGATGGAGGAGATACAAGGGCACTGGTCACCCCTTGGTGCCTTTTGCCATGTGGTGACACAGCAAGGGATGCCATCTGTGTGGAAGAGGGGGAGCCTGCACCAGTCGCTGCATCTGCTTCTAACCTGATCGTGGAGCCCCCAGCTCCAGAACCAGGAGAAGCACACTTCTGTTATGAGCAGTGACCCAGGCTGGGCTCTGCCCTGGCAGCAGGAGTGGACTAGGACAGCAGCTCCCAGCTGCCTTGCCCAGCCCAGCGCTTTCTCTCCACTTCCTCCCACAGCGAGCACTCTGTACCACTGGGAATTATTCATTTCATAAGGTGAGGTCTCCATTAGATTGGGTATACACGGATTTATGGAATTGAGCCATATTTTTATTGCCTGAGATTTTTTTTTTAAAGTGTGTCCTGAAGTAGCTATTCCACGTATGTTTGTGAGTGATTGGCTCTATCGACTATGTCCTGTGATATAAGCATTGAAAATAAAGGAGAAATAATCTGGGGATAAAAATAGGTGATGTAAGAATGCTAGTGAAAGGAGACTGAAAACAAAAAAGGACATAGCTGAGATTGGAGGTCTACACCTATAATTTCACTTCTTTGAGAGGCAAGAGAATGACAAGTTTGAGCCCAGCCTGGGCAATTTAACACCTTACTGAGATCCTTTCAGAAAATTTTAAAAAATAAAAATAAAAGAGCTATGGATGTAGCTCAGTGCCACAACCCTAGGTTCAAATCCTAGTTCTGCAAAGGAAGGAAAGAAGAGGAGGGAGGAAGAGAGGAAAAGAGGGGAAAGAAAGGAGGGGAAGGGGGAATGGAAGGGAAGGAAAGGAAGGGCAAAAGAGAGAGGGACTGAATTTGGTGACAAGAGCCAAGGAAGAGGAGTTGCACCAGAAAGCAAGGGTAAATGCAGCAGGTGAGGTAGCTGCAAACCCTTGCCAGAGAAGAGGAAGGAAAAAATGTGTAATATTTGAAAAGCAATGCAAAGAGATGTAGAAAGAACAAGAAAGTTTAGACTGTGTATTTTGAATACATGGGTCTCCTGGAAGGAGGATATAAATAAAATCACAAGCACAGGTCCTGAGATTAAAAGTGACTCCACTGAAGGTCGTCCTGGACATTATCACCCTGTAAACCAAATAGTAATGAAACCTTAGTGCAAAAGTTTCGCATTTACAGTAGTATCTGAAATCTGATTCAAGTTGCAGAATTATCAAAACACAGAATGAGAAAACAACAGATTGCATTCCTCTCTAGCGTGCCTTCCTGCTGATAAGCAAGAAAAAGGATCAGGCTTTCCCTCCTGGGCAGGAGCCCAAAGGGGAAGAGAGAAATGTGGAAGAGAAGAGTGTAAGGTAACAGGGTGCCAAGGGCCACATTACTAGGGTGCCTGTCTCCTTTGCAGCACTTTGCAGACAACTTAGGTGCTACTTAGGAAATAAAGGACAAATTAGCCTGACTCGGAGAGCAACTTTCTGCCTGAGCTAAGGTTAAAGACTCTTTGCAAACTTTGCCGGATGTCTCTGGACAGCGTTTTAGCACTCTGCTGATGGGGCTGGCGAAACTGGCAGAGGGGTTCATTGTTTTGCAAAGCAGGAAGCACCAGTTTTATTTTCCCACAGTCACCTATTTTCCTCCAGCTTTCATTTTTTATTATTATTAGTTTGTGTTTGCCGTGCATGATGACTGCACCCGTTCCTGACGGGGAGCCGGCGCATGTTCATAGCTCATCTCCTGCCTCCCTTTCTCTCTCCCCTCTTTCTACCTCTGCATCCCTCCTGGTTCTCCCCTTCTGCAGTCTGTGAATGGCGTCAGTTCCTTTATCTTTTACCAAAGCTCTGTTTTTTGCATAACATAATTCACAGACTCCCACCTTATTCTATTTTCTCTCACTAGAGGGTTTTTGTCATCGGTTTAACTTTTTAATGTATCAATAACCAAGGTAATTCCTTTTAAAATTGATCCATGTTAGTCATAAACGTCACATCATTTACAAGTATATTTTAAAGACTAAGCTGAACTGTGGGGTCAACCAGTTACGACTGGCGGTGATTCAGCCCCTGAAAGCTGGTGGCTGTAATTGCTCTTGCAGTTAGTAATTTTGCACATGACAGATAGCCTGTATCCTGTGACATAGTTACTATTTGCCATATAAATATATCTGGAAATGTCCAGTTTAATGGATTCTATTGGAGAAAATGTCCCCAGATACACTTGCATGCCTAACATCATGTCACATTGCAAAGATAAGGGCACCGGTTAGCAGAGGCTCACTAAACTGCCAGGAGCTTCACTGCTGCTGTCTATATACTTTCCCCCATGTACCTCACAACATCTTTCCAAGCAGTGTTTCTTATTTCTGTTTGTCTGCAGAGGGAGCTGAAGTTAGAGAAGACACAGATTTTATTCCCAAATGTATAGAAAGTGGCAGAAAAAAGCTTCAAATTTTCACAATGAGCCTGACCTGTTACGTGACACACTACAGTGGAAACCCATACTCCAATGAATAAATTACCTGACGTTGCTAAGAAAGCTGTGTAGAAAACAGTGCTATTATATTGTGGATCTGGGTGTTGGACTGCTTGATACTTCTGCAGGCAGAAACTGCTGTGCTTCCTTCTGAAATGGGCTTTTCCTCCTGGGCTGTGCTCTGCAGGGTGACTCTCATCCTGGCTCCTTCCCTACAGCCCTGCTGGTGCTCAAGATGAAGAAGGGTCTCTCCAAGACCCCTCACACTAAGAAACTCCAAGACTTCTCCATTTCGGTATAAATGAGAAGCTTGTGAGCTTAACATTTTGATGAGATATAATAGTTTACCTAAGGTTATGATTTAACTTGAACTATAACTATGCTGTATTCTCTGAGATAAAATATACAACCAGAAAAAATTTAAAATTCTCCTGCATTGAATATTGTTTAAAATTCTATCACACTACAAGGCGTGTGATCAAAACATTGTTTAACAGTTAGGATGTTTACGAATGTGTGTATTGTGGGAGAATTTAAAGGCAGTGATTCAGGGAAGATATACAGAAAGTGGTATTTAAGACGAGACATCATGAGAGTATCACTGAAGTTTATACAGTGTAGTGATGATGAAACTCTAAGTCCGGCGTGTGAAACTTATTCAGTAAGCATCTGCCACGCTCATGCTATGCTCGGAAAGAGTGTTTAGGTCATGAAAGCCGTCTGATGAAAATTACCAGGAATCTGTGGAAAACCAGCAACATACTGTGTAAAAGAGGTTTGATCAGGTTAAAATGAAGATGACAGAAGTTGATTGATTCGACTTTAAGACTTCTGTTTTCAATTTAAATTCCAGTGTTTGAGAAATAAGACACAGTGCTCCTCCTACTGTGATGCCTGCCTCCGAGTGCATCACGCTTACCTAAAGAGACAGACCCTTCGGCCTTCCTTTCTGCCTGCTGGACCTGTCCCTCCTCCAGACAGCTGACTTCCACGTCCTGGGGGTCCGTGGTTTCTGCCTCCCACCACCATCACTCAGAGTTTCTTCCACCTCACTCGGATGTATGAAATCACTGATTGTTTTGCTGATTGTCTTTTGCGAGAGAAGGTTACTTCCATGTCAACTCTACTGTAATGAGAAGTGGAATGCCCTGGATGGTGATCTTATTGTAAATATTAATATTGCACTTGATCACTAATTTATGTTAAAGCCTTATATTCTGATTAATTAATGAAAGTGCTTCAGGATTAAAACTAAAAAATTTAAACTTTTGCATGAGCAAATGTTATGCTCTAAAAACATTTTATCTTCAATTATTTACTATTTTGACACAGAAATTTATCTTTTAGTTCCAAGTAACTTCTCTGTTTGTTTGTGCTTTTAATCTTTTGTTAATTTTTTATTTGTTATAAAAGTTTGTTTTAACTAATGACTGTATCATTGTGAATATTTCAGGTTCCTAGAACTGTTTTCTTAAGAATATTTTTCAGTGAAATATTAATTTCATACTGATAAGAACCTATCTTTTCTACATCCCAAGGAAGTGATTTATTATCTCCTTATTATCTAATTTATTACCTATTAATTTCTAGTTTTGTGATATGTAATTTAGTGATTTATAATGTTTACAATTATTTCATTGTTCAATTTCATAGTGTCTGAATATATATAATAATTCTTCTTTAGAAGTCCTTGTGGAAATAGTATTTACTGTCTTTCTGGAGAAATGTTTGTTTAAATCATGTCCATTTTTATATCAGATTTTTTTTCTCTGTTGAGTCTTGGAAATTCTTTCAATATTCTGGACAGTAGTTCTTCATCCTATGAATACTTTGTAAATGCATCCTTTTCTATAGATTGTTTCTTTTGATCCTTTTGCCATGTGGAAGCTTCAAGTTTGACACAATTCCATTTGTCTGTTTTTGTGCTTGTTTCCTATGGTTTGGGCCTTTTCTGAAAAACAAAATTCCTAAATCAGTATCTTCACATTTTCTTCTTGTGGTCTGGTAGTTTTAGAGATTAGATCCTGGTCTTTGGTGCAGTTCGAGTTGTTTTAGGTACACGGTGACAATGTGGTGTGTAGTTTTCTTCCTCTGTGTGGAAATAGCTTTCCTCGCACCCTTCACTGAAAAGACTGTCCACTCTCCACTTCATATTTTAGCACCTTTGTTGAAGTTCCACGGCCGCTGATGCATGGCTGGCTGGTGTTTCCCATTCTCCGTTCTGATCCATTGGTCTCTGGGTTGGTTTTCTGGCCAATCCTCTGCTGTTTTGATTACTGCTAATTTGTGGGCTATGTTGACACCAGGCATTTTGATGCTTCTTGCTTTGTCCTTTCTGGTCACAATTATTTTGAATATTCAGATTATTTGCTGTCCTGTGTTCGTGGTAGCACTAGTCACAGTGAGCAGGACATGGAATCAACTGAGATGTCCATTAGGACATGAATGGATGAGAACAATACCATGCGTGACAGGGGGACACTTTTCAGCTGTAAAACTGGTGAAATCCTACCATTTGTGGCTGGATGTGAAGGTGATTATGTTGAGTGAAATGAGCTGAACACAGGCAGACAAGCACTGTGCACGTTTACTCTTACGTAGCGTTTTTAAAAGGTCAACATCAGAGAAACAGAGGGAAAAACAGTGATCACTAGAAGAAACTGGGAAGTGTGGGGCAGAGAGAGGCTTACTAGCAAGTGTGAAAATGCACATAGGTAGAAATAAGAAGGTTTAGCACAGCAGAATGACCAGTTCTCCACAATTTATGTTTTTCATAAAGATTTAAGAGACAGATGTGAAGGTTTCTGACACAAGCAAATGGATTGCATAAAACAAAAAAGCTATGGGAGTGCATATCCCTGTTGTCTTGATTATTTTCCTTAAATTGGCTTTCCATTCTGAATTGCTTACTTCATGAAAATTACAGACTCTCAATTCCAATTATAAAAGACAAATTATACAAATTTTCAATTGGGAACAAGTTGTAGAGTTTAAGAAAATGAAATACATTAATTGTTAAATTCTTTATTTGTTACAGCTTTAATTCTTCATCACCAGGAGCGGTGGTGTATGCCTGTTGATCCCAGCCCTCTGGAGGCTGAGGCAGGAGGGTTGCCATGCATTGAAGGCCACACTGGGCTCCATAGTGGGTTGAAGGCCAGCCTGCACTGCACAGTGAGACCCTGTCTCAGCGAAAATAATTCTTCATGGTCAACAATATCAGTTTCAACAAAATACAATAAATGAGTTCTACTTCACTAATCCACAACCAGATGGAAGAGGAAATACAAAAGTACTCATTGATCGCATTACCAGGAGCTTGGCCCTCGGCTTCTCTATAATGCAGTGGTCCTCTTCCGTCAGTTATTCCTTTTAGTAGATTTCTTTTTTCTTACTGGTTACCTCATTGTTGGTCTTTTGTGTCAACTCATATTTTCATTCTGCCTGTGTGCTTTTTATCTAGCTATCCATCCATCCATCCATCTAATCTCTCATACGTGTGCAGGCACGAGACAGCCCAATTATCCCTGCCCTCTATGTACTAAGAATGAACTATTGTCAGTTCCCCTGCTGCAGTATGCTAGTGAGATGCGTTGACAGGTGATCTTCCTCAGACCTTGTGCTCCTGTGTCCATCACACATTTTTGAGTAATTAGGAAGTAACTTACTTAAGTTGTATCTTTGCCATCTTTTTTTTTTTAATTGAATCAGTGACAAATACCAATTATGCTACCACTATCACACACTCCCTGGACCATCCGTTTTCAGGAACTTTTGTCTCTACCAGTTAAGATCCTGACCTTCCTTCTAGGTGCTTGAAAGGAAAAAGGTGCTATTCGCTTCAGTAAGGCAGATAGTTACCTGAATTTATGCAATCCTGCAGTGAAAGCTAAAACTCTATCATCACAATTTTATCCTGAAACTTCTGAAATGAATTTCACCTGACTTAGAAAATCAATCATGGTGGTATTTTGTAACTTTATGTTCCCAGGATGAGTCTGCTGTTAAACGAGCCCTTCTATTAGTTGGGCAAAATCCTTCCACATATTGGCTAGACAGAATCTCAGTGAGTTTTCCTGTGAAATGGTTTATTTCACTTTTCAACATATTTGTCAATTTCCTCCTTACTCTGGGATGACTGATTTAATAATTTACAATAATTTAAAAATTTATAATATATAATATATAAATCATATGTTACATGGAATACACACTCATGTAGTATACATGAATAGATAATGTGCTCATCAAAAGTGCTTATTGATGATACATCACTTCACATCTGAATATATGTGGAACACACCAAAGAGAATATGATTAGCCTCTGTGCCCAAGTTGATTCTGCTATTAAATAAAATGTACTAAGAACTGGCCCTTTAAAAAATCCTTTGATGATAAATATCGGTAGAATAGTAATGTGAAATGAATAGCAGATAAGTTGATTTAAAAACTAAAGTGCCAGCCCTCTCCCAGTCCTTTTTGATTGTATCACACTATTCTAGGAGCATAGACCCAACAGAGGACTTCGTCCCTTTTACTGAGAGGCAGCTGCGCTGACCTGGGGAGGAAGTGGCCTCTGCTGGATGTCAGGCTCAGTGGCAGTGCTGGGCAGAGTCCCCGATGGACTTTCAAGTCTCTAGGGACTGAAACATAAATAAAGGGACCTGAAGAATACGGCCGATAATCTACATCTCTCTTGTAGATGTGGATCACAGTTTTGTACACGGGCAACTTCTTTTAGTTAAGATTTACTGACTCTGTTCATTGAGGATCCAGAGAAGTGAGTGTGAGGCAATGCGAGGTATGAACAAGGATGATACAGGCTTTTTGTAAACAGTTTAGTTGTTCCTGGTAGAAATGGGTGTGGTTGATTGTATGTGAAATGTATGTATAATTTTTTAAAAACAGGATCTGTTTGACTTTGAAAGTATCATCATACACGTTAGCACAGTAAGCACACGGATTGTCAGAGTTTCATTTCTGTGTTCACGAAAAGGACTTTGTGGCTTGAAAGAGAAGAAAATAAGCAAGCACCCTGCGGAGTATAGATTGTACTATTTGGCACACTGAAAGGAGCCTTCCTGAGAGTTTATTGCGTGATTTACTTGAGTACTTAGGTGCCAATGGGACGAGTTGTATCTCTGACAAAGCTTTTCCAGAGATTCAGTGCAGAGTACACTGCAATCTAACATTGCCTGTCTTGTCGTACTTTTACCTGTTTATTGCTGACCAAATGAAAGTAGAACGTGGGCTTCTGCATTTCTGAGCTCTAGTTTTTAGGGACCCATCGTCCATGTGAGTCATTTAGCACACTAAGGAAGTGGCAGCCAGGCACTGTGGGAGAAATTGCTGGTTTTCTGGGAAACTTAGTCTCTCTGCTTATCATACATCTGTCACATTTATTTGGGATGAACTCATTAACTGGGGGCTAATGCTAACATTTCATATTTGCAATATACTATCACTTTCTGAATTTGCTCTCCATATCTCAATATTTGAGTTTAAATTAAGTATTTAAAACTCAATGAGTTGATAATATGGTGCCCTCTGAGAAAATGAGATTTCTGCTGCAAATCTAAGTATCCTGTTTCAAAAAATTTCAAATTCTACGGTTTTGCACCTGTCTGATAATTCCCTGTCCCTACCTACTTCTTCTGGCCTATGAAGGGGTTGAAGTCCTCTTTTACTTAAAAATAGTGTGACTGATATTTGTTAAAATTCATTTCAAAATGTTATTGTTTATCACTTTTTAATTAAAAAACATCTTTACTATTCTTATAAAAGTAGCAATGTGTGGTCACTACTGAAAGAAATGGCCCAGTCTTTTACATAGTCCAATGAAAAAGCAGAACAATATCAGCAATGACTTACTCATCTTGAGGTAGCAAGGAAATAACAAGCAAAGGAACAGTTACAAGCAGGACACACAACAGGTGGCAGGATTAGCATGCTAGTCCCAGAAGGTTGTGGACATCAGTAATGAGGCCCAGTGTCACCGGGGCGTGGTAAGATAAACTGCGCCGTGCTGGGAACCTTTCATGGCAAGCGCTGCTGTTAGAGGAACAGATGGATTCTCTGCAGCACAACAGCCAGGGAGCAAAAGGCTCACAGGTCTGAGATTAAGGGAAAAGGGGAAACTTGTTTATCTTTGGAGAACGTGGTAGCATACAGAACTTTCAGCCCTTGGTTCTCAGAAATTGTCCAACTTTGTCTTCCTTTTTCCTGCAGAATGCTGACATCCCGCTAGTAGATATGGCACTTGGATTTTTCAAGCAAAACGTTCACAGTGGAAGATGAGAAACATGGTTATTTCCCTATTCAGATTTTTCTTTATCTTGTCAAGAAAGGAAACAACAGAATAAGGACTTTTCCTATTCTCAAAGCAGACATATTCTTTTGAATTTCTCATAAGAAAAATGTGCAGAATACAAATACTGAGCTTAACATCATTGATTATAGAAATAGGAGCGTTTTGTTAAGTGGTGGGAGACATTCGGCCCCTCTCTGCATCTCTATCTCTGTCCCTGTCTCTCTGTCTCTGTCTATTTCTCTCTCTGTCTCTTTTTCTATCTCTTTTCTGTCTCTCTTTTCTTCTGTCTCTCATCAAAAAAACCACCAGAAATTAGAAAGCTCCCTGAGGGAAATTTCAAGCATGTATAAAAACTTTACAAGCATCTGTCTTCCCTTTCTTTGTACTGAAATAATCTTTCAGAAGCAGTGTGAGAAAGTACACACCACCTACAATTTCCTACATTTCACCACCATCGAAGCCTGGCCCTCATTTTCCTGATGTAGTAATAGAACACTTTCTACTTAGGCGAAGCTGATATTATTGAGCTGAAGAAATTTCCTAGTTCCTGCTCTAAAGCAGAGGCCTGCCTGGGAGGTAGTGGCGGGAGCTTTGTATTTCTATGGAACCATTAATAATACACATGAAGAGCTCCTAGGTATCCAGGAAACATCAATCCAGAAAGGTTTGGTTTGAGTTTTAGCAATCACAAGTCACCTGAAGCGTTGACTGTTAGATGAATTACTCCATTGGATGTGGACATACAAAGCTTTTTCCCTTCAGGATGTTAAAGTTCATTTTCTTATGGCAAAGGCTACATCTTTCTAGAGAAAAAACAACATTGGGAAGGAGGTGAGGGAGTGCTGTGCAGACAGTGTCGCCGTGGCATAAATCTTCAGCAAGTATTATGCACTTGGGTTGTTCCCCTTTTAAGACATAGCTTTAGGAAGCAATTCCCATATAGAGATCTTCTCACTCCATCGTAGAAGATTCCTGAGAAATGGCAAAATGATGGATCGCCCATGAAATGCCTCTACAGTTGTGTTTCAGAAAATGCTTCCTCTCCAACAATCTTTTCTAGCAATCTTGTGCATTGATGGTTTCTTTCCCATTCTAATGAAGCAAAACACAATGTTGTTTCTAAAGAATATGAACCAATGCTGTGAATGAGGCAAATTTAATATGAGAAATAACTACTCTTTGAGAGCCAGTCACTCATTTTGTTAACAAAATAATATGGGAAAAAGAAAATGAAATAATATAGAACATGCCTCTTGTATGCAGAGAAAAAGTCCACTCCATACCTTCCTATAAATCTGAGATCATCTGGAACTTCTCTCAGTGGCAGAGGGAGAAAGAATTTCAACTTTCTTACTCTTGCCAGCAAATAGAGACAAAAAATAATAATAATAAATTCTGGTATTTCCAAATAGGAATCATTCCTCACCAAGCACTGGGACACTTTCATAGTAAATGTTTGACTCCAAACATTTACTGAAAATCTAATGTAAAGTCTCTTCCCAAAGTGATCTTGCTCATAAGTTGGAGACTTTATATAAAGTTTCATGGCAGTTATACCTCAGAAAAGCAAAGGGAAAAGCATTTGGAATTCAAGAAGATAAAAAATCCAGACTACAGCACAGGGAGAAAATCAGACCAAAATCTATAAAAGAATGAAAACATGAATGAATTCCAACATCTGTCTAATTGAATTTTCAGAAATACTGTAGAACACAGCTAAGAAAATAAAATAGCCAAAATAAAAGTAACTAAAATATTTTCCAGAAATAAAGACAGAAGTTACATAGAGGAAAAAATCAAGATAAATAAGACCACCACACTTTTACATGGCCAGAGAAACCCAGGATGCTAGACAAAGAGAATTTACAGGTAAACAGTGAGAAACCACAAATCACGAAGGAATTAAGACTGACTTCACATGTGACTGTTTTCTCAACTGTTAGTATTTGTGGCAAATTCACACGATTAAAAATTTATGAGTATTTCCTTTCAGTGGTGTTGAATACGCTCATACTGTTGTCTAAACATTACCATGATTGTTTTCCAGAATTCTCTACAGCTTATAAAACAGAAACCTGCTATGCACTAAGCACTAATTCTTTACCCTGCTTTCAATCCCTCTGATTTTGGCTACTCTGCATATTGAAATGGAACCTGCAGTGACTTTATTATTTCACTTCACGTTAATCTTCTCATCCATTTTCTAGAACATATTAGGATTTCATTACTTTTTAAGACCAAATAATGTTCCGCTGTAGTTATCTGATTTTCCCCTCATGTGTTAAGTTTTCAGCAGGACTTCGTCATCCTTGAGCATACTGCGCAGCCCAGGCCGGCTTCGGATTCTCGCTCCTCCTAACTCAGCCTCCAGAGGGCCGGACTGGCGGGGCTCAGCCTCGGCACCCTGCTGGGTTGTTACATCATGATTTGCTCATCCGTTTGTCAGTTGATGGGAACCTAGGACGCTGCCAGGTTTTAACTACTATGAATAAAGCTGCCGTGCACATGGGTGCTCCGATGCTTCTTTTAGGTCTGGTTTCTGTTCTTTGGAGAATTGTCAGGTCCTATAATACATTTCTGAGTTTTTGCGAAACCTTCTTCTCTTTCCCAAGTGTCGCTGCTGTGTAAAGTCCCCCCCAGCAGTGAAGGCAGGTTCCAAACACTCATCTCTGCAGGCTTTTTATTTTTTTCTCTCTTTTTTCTCCCTCCGCTCCCTCACCCAGGCTGGTCTGGAATTCCAGAGATCTTTCCATCTGAGTCTGGACAGGCCAATAGTATTTTGTTTTGGTTTTGTGATAGTACTTGTTAAGGTGTATCTCATTAACGTTTCCATTTGCCTTTTCTATAAAGCTTAGTAACATTCAATGGGCTTTCACAGCTTCTTGCTCATTTCTTTGGATTCTTGCAGAAACGTAGATTCAAATGCTTCACTTCCTTTTTTTTTTTTTCTTTTCCAATCAGGTTCAGGGTTGTATTTTTCTTGTTTTTGTGAATTTTAGAAATTCTGTATATATTCTGGATAGCCATGAAAGGACATATGATTTATAAATATTCTCATTCTGTGGCTGAGATTTTCTTTTGGCAGTGTCTTTTAATGGACATACTCAAAACCAAAAACTTTATATAGTTTATTTTACCTACTTTTTCTTTGGCTCCCTCTACCTTTCACATGATTTCTAAGAAATAATGGATGTTGGTCTCTAGTGTTCCACTTTGCTGTGTGCTTTTCTGGTGTTGGTATCAAGGCAATGCTGGCCCCATAGAATGACTTAAGAACTGCTTTAATGTTTCCGAAAAGACTGGTAGGGATCCACTTGGAATACACGGACACTGGTTCACTTGAAACATTTAAACGTTTGATGGAGTTCACGGTGAATACATGAGGTCCGGGACTTTCCTTGGTCAGGAGATTTTCAGATGCTAATTCAGCCCCCTTACTGGTGACTGTATCCCTTCATTCTTTTCTGTCTCTGTGATTTTGTGCTGGTAAGTTTTATACTTTTAAGAATTGGCTCATTTTGTCTCAGATATTGAACTCATTGACATATAATTCCTTATAATTCTTTTTTATAATCATTATTGGTATAGAAGCAGTAGTTTGGTCTCACCTTTCATTCATAATTAGAGAAGAGTCTATTAGTTTATCTTCCTAAAGATTTGTTATTTTTATTCTTTAAAAAATTTTTTTCTGACTATTGGTTTTGTGGATTTTTTTTTAATTTTATCTTCCATTTTGTTTGTATCTGATATTTACCATTTTCTTTCTCCAGATAGAATTGGATTTTATTGTTCCTTGTCTGCTTCCATAAGCTATAAAATCAGACTATTGATTTTTGGAGCTCCCCAGATTTCAGAGTGACCGTGTGTAGGCGTACAGTTATTCATTGCTTAAGGGTTCTAAGGGCAGCATCCTTAGTTTATTTCACCATTGGGAGAACATGATAGTGTGTCCTTAAACAAAGCTGGATGGTGTAGACCGATCAGTCAACATGGCCTCTTGATTTGTAACCAAGATATGTGATAAATCCAAGACATCTAAGGCTCCTGGCAGTGTGATATGGCATGCTACTTTACAATAAGCTATTTTTATAAGTAAACAGAGAATACAATAATAACATAAAATATACAGTAAATACACCCACCAGGAATTTATTAACCAAGTGTTATGTGCTGTAGGTAATGACGTGTGTAGGATTTTTTTACAGTGCCCGTGATTGGCCATGCGGTGGGCTTGTTCGCATTGTGTTAGCACAGACACATAAGCAAAGCACTGTGGCTTTGCAGGGGCTCACAGTTACTTGCACACAGGAACTTTTCAGCCCCACTGTAACCTTACTAGACCACTGTTGCATGTGCGATCCATCATGACTGAGTATCACTATGTGCCACAGGACTGTGCATTTTGCCCATGGATTCCTGAACACCAAATTTTGGTAATGCTGTGTTTTCTACTTTCATTCATCACTAATGATTTGAGAAGTTAACTTGTGATTGCTTCTGTGAAATCAACCCGTTGTTTTAAAGCGCATGATTTATCTTCCACAGTTTTGTAAATCTTCTGGTTTGCTTCCCTTGCTGATTTCTCCTTTCCTTTCCTTGTGGTCAGGGAAGAGGGTTGGGAATGGCGCTCAGCCACAGAATCCTCTTGAGCATTAGCTCGCGTGGCTGTCCTGGGCTGGCCCGTGCGCTCTTGCTAAGAATGTATATGCTGCTGTTGTTTCCGTAAAGAATTCTGCATACATTTATTAAATATAGTTGGCTCTTTCCTCATGTATAAGTTTTCTCTTTCTTGACTTCTCTTCCATCTGGCCTGTCTATAATTCTGAGTGGGGTATGTAAATATTTATAATTACTGCATCTTTTGCTGTATTAAAATTTTTATTAATCTACAATGTCCTTCATTGTCAATGATGGCACTGACAGTCTTAAGCTTCATATCTATTTAGTTTGATTTAATGTATTTACTGCTGCTCTCTTTGGGGACTACATAGAATATATTTTAATATCTTTCATCTAGAATCTATTCACATCTTTCTTCTAAACTGAGACTTGTGGCAGCATTTAGTTGAATTATTTGGGTTTTTTTATACATTAGAGTAGTTTACTTTTGAGGAAAGAAATTAATCTATTTGTACTTAAAAATCATTCCTGAAAAGAGGGAAATAGTCCCATCTGTTTCCTGTTTGTTTTCTGTACATGTCATGATGTTTTTGTCCTTTATCCTGCATTATTGTCTTGTTTTTTTAGATGATCTTGCATATTGAAATATTATCAATGTCTTTTCTATAAATTCTATCAACTTTCATTAGCATAAACCTTACATGTAATACCCTAGTTATGGTGATGTGATTTAAATTTATAAGTTTAATTTCAATAACAGCTTAACTTCATTAACATAAAAGATTATTTGTCTTTCATCTTTTCAGGTCTTGATTTTATATAATTGTATCTTTATACATCATGGACCCTAGAACATGACTTGCAATTCATTTAACTACATCAGCCTGTTAAACTCAAACCAATTGGGGTGTTACAAACTAAAATTATAATACTAACTTTTATAGTAACAATGCTTTTGAAAACTGCATTCTTGTTTTAAACCATGGAAGAACAAATAGTGGAGTTATAAACTGTTTTCTTAGCTTCTCAAGTTGCTCCTGCAGTCACCTTTATTGAAGTCTTGATATTTTGGTGCAGCTTTGAGTTTCCATCAAGTTCCCTTTCATCTCGCCCTGGAGGACTGACTGCCTTGAGCAATTTTGCAGGGCAGTTATAGACAGAATGAAATTATCCAGCTGTTGTTTATCTGTGAATGCAGTAACTTCCCTTTTACTTCAGAAGCACAGTTTTATCAGATCCTGGATTATTCACTGCAAATATTTTTCTACTAACCCTTTGAATATGTACATATCTACTCTCTTCAAACCTGGGGAGGTTCTATTGAGAATCTACTGATAATGGTATCCAGGGGTCCTGTGTCTTAGTCCATTTTCTGTGGGTACAAGGGAACATTTGAGGTTGGGCGATTTCTAAACAAAATGCACTTATTTTGGCTGACAATTCTGAAGGGCACAGGGCACACGCTTGGTGTCTGGCGGGGCCTCATGCTGTCACTGTGTGACAGAAAGCAGAAGGGCAGGGGATGTCAACAAAAAAGCCCAGCACAGGAAAAGTCACCCTGCATTAAGGCAGCCTGTGGGACTTGCGTCATCCCTTTAATGAGAGTGGCGCTCTCTAACTGCATCCCCCCAGAGGGACCCTCTCCTCCCAACACCACTGCGTGGAAGGCAGAGTCTCATCATGAGCTTCTGAGGGGCCTGGTGTGTTTAAATCACAGCAGTGTGTGGGTGATGAAGTGATTTTCTCAATTGTCTCTTGATGCTTCAAGATTTTCTCTCTGCCGTCTTTAATTTTTAAAGTTTGAGACTATAAGCATCTTGCTTGTCATGTCTTTGAATTTGTTTTCCCTGCAGTTTGGGGCTTCTTCGATGTTTATATTTATGTATTTTTACCACTTTTGGGAATTTCTGCATATATTTCTGAGGAGCCGCAGGAAGGGATGTCCGCCTTGTCTGCGAGTTGGTGCTCAGAACACAGATCTGTGATATTTGGCAGGCAGGCAGCTCTTAAGGTTCCCCACCCCGCAAGCCCTCTGCAGACTGCTCCCCAAAGCTTGCTCAGTTTCCACCATGGGACTGGGGCTCTGGGGTGAGCAGCCCTTGCACACCGATGGCTGAAACTGAGCACTTACGCTTTCCTAGAGTTAAGCCTTCAGCAGGCTCCAGAGTTACCAAATAGTCACTGAAGACAGCTGAGACGCCTGGAATCCAACACCCACAGATATGCACTCGAGGACTTTCTAAACTGGGTGTTTCCAAAAGGGGAATACAATCATGCTAGGGAAGTCTGCATAAAGGAATAGTAGGAAAATTAAAAGGTAGAGCCACAGGGACATGCAACCAAATATTGATTAAAGTCATACAAAGTGCACACAGTAACCTTTGCATTAGAAAATTACATTACAAGCGGAACACTCAAGTTTAGCTTTTTAAAAAAATTTTGTACCGGAAATCAAATTCAGAATCATGTTTTTGCCAGGCAGGAGCTATAGCCCATCCTTGGAGCATTTAAATTTACAGGTGTGTGATGGGCAAATGATTAAAGTTTCTGGTATTATTTTTCAAAATGACAATATCGATTTCCCCAACACAGTGGGTAAAGTATGGACTTTCAAATCCCCACACCACGAAACTAAAGCAACTACTAAATAATAATCAAGGAAAGAGAAAAGCATACATTATAAAAGACAACTGAATGAGGGTGAGAAGGAGCTGGGTCAATATTAACACAGAATTTTTTTTTTTTTTTAAAGATGCCTCGTAGCAAAAGTAGACAAATTAAATGCATGACATAAGATGGCAAAACTGAATTACAATTTGGGCAATCTCAATCTACGTGAATGCAGTCTCTACTTCAACAAAAATTTGTTAAATGAAATAAAATATTCACAGGGAACACATCAAGATATAAGGGCAAAAAATATTGAAAAAAAAACAATGGAAAAAACTAGTTAGAAAATATCAAAATTATTTTTGATGAGATAGACATAAAAGAGGTAAATATTACTAGAGATTGTTACTATGTATTGTTAAAATGTTAAAATCTCTAGCACGATGTACCATTTCTGATCCTGTATCAGTAAATATTAGTTAAAAAATATAAAACAAAATTAAGCAAGGTTAAACTGATAAATTATCTGCAGAGAGCAATTGTGACCCTCATATTTCAATAATTGACAAAATATAAAAGCAGCCTTCATCTAAAAGTGTGCATATGAAAAATATGATATCATAAACTTTATGTAATAGGCTCGTAAAAAATAGTGTTGCACATAAATGGAAAGTATGTGGTGTACTTAAGATTATGCAGTATTTCCCACAATCCAGGTTGTGAAAAGGCTGTCTTAACACATTTTAGAGAATCATATCATGAAATTTTATTTTTAGACCAAAAATGTAGGTGAAAAGCTACAATGTGAAATATCTAAGAAATTGTATAAGCCTTCACATTAAAATAACACATTTTTGAAAAACTCATATTCAAAGAATTAATCACTGAATTTATTAAGTGTTTTGAAATGACTATGACAGAAACAATATATATAAGCAAGGAAAACTGCATTGAAATGCACGGGAAATACATGGCTATTATGGTTAATTTTAGGAATGGAAAGTCTTAAAACTATATAAACACCATTTTGTAAGTGAGAGTTACAAAAATAATATAAGCAAAGTATAAAGAGATAATAAGAGCAAAAAAATGGAAAATAAAAATATAAGAATACCTAAAAATTAAAGAGCTTGTTTTCTAAAAATTACCAAGTTAAGCTGTTAAAAATCACTTCTAAGATTCCTCAAAATAAAGAAAAACCTAAATAACTCATATTTTAAAAAATATGAATGTAATATCCAGTACTAGAGTGAATAAAAATGTAAGGATATAAAATGAACACATTCCTAAAATATGCAATTGTCCAATCCATTGAAAAGAGATATGGAAAATCAGAATTATCCTCAAATTGCTAAAAATAATTGAAGGAAAATACAGACCTATTCTGAAAACACTAACAGTGAGAACATATATTATAAAGGTTTTATCATTTTGATACCCAACTCTGCTACAAACTGTTGAGGAAGAAATAATTTAGAGTCTAATCATAAAAGTCATAAAAATATATGCAAAAATCACAAACAAAACTGTAGCAAATAGAAACAATAAAAGATGATTAAGTGATAACCAAATTGGTTTTAATCTGACTCACAGTTGAAAATCAGTTCAGTACAGTAACATGCTAACAAAAAATCAAGTATTTAAAGATTAGTACATAAATTCATTTAATAACAATCAATAATTACTTATGACCATGATTGCCAGCAAAGTAAAATAAAAGGGAATTTATTAACTTTATGAAAATTCTTTGCCAGTAGGAAGCCTCGTTTTCATATGGACTATATTTATACACTACCTTTACTTTTCTTCCTGCTGACGTTTCTCTGTGGAAGAAACCTAGATTTGTATTTGGCACTGAATGGCCAGGAACTCCAGCTGTAGTAGCAGGGTACAGCTTTAGGGTACACTCTCATTCAGCCTTAGAATAGCTTTGCTACCTCCCTCAGCTCCCCCTTCTCAACCTCTCTGATCTCTGAGCACTGCTAAGTAAATGGCGCTTGACGTCTTTCTTCCTGCATGAAGCTGGGCTGGCCGTGGTTCTTTCCACACTGCAGGGCATACACAGGTTCCCAGGGCTTCTGTTAAAATCCAGATACTGATTATGTGGGTTGAGGGGAACCCCTACTTTGTGCCTTTTAATAAGCTTTAGCGATGTCACCACTGCTGACCCATGCATTTTTAAATAGTTAAGTTTTAAATGTAAAATTAGTTTTTTAAAAGCATTCTTTGAGTAATCTTTTCAACTAGAACACTTAGACTTACTCAGCTGAAAGAGCTTCCATTTACAAGACAGTGACTTGCAGGCAACTTTGTCAGAAGCGTTAACTACAGTGAATTCCTTTAATTAGCTGCTTGATGTAGTTGATGTCAGAGAGACACTGAAAGCACTGAGATGTTTTGTCTACTTTCCTAAAAATCCTAGTATAAATGGAATTTCTAGTTTTAGTTTTGTGAGGAATCTTCGTGCTGATTTCCATGGTGATGCTGCTAGTTTACATTCCTATCGACAAAACAGAAAGGTTCCCAGAAAAACGTATTAGTGAAAATAAGAATTAAAAAGTGAAATTTTAGTATGAAAGAAGTTGTCATGGTATAATGGAAAACAAGCAAGTGGACAGCTGTGGATTGGGTACTCCCAAGACCTGTGTGCTGGTGTCAGCTACACAGCTAACTAGTTAAGAATTAAATTATCTAAATCTTAAGTTTATGTGTGGTATGATTTCACTCAATTCCTATAACCCTGAAATATTAGTAAATCTTTCAAAATTACACTAATTTTGAGGTAGAGTTTATGTGAAATTTGAAGTCATTTACACATATCCTGAGCAATGAAGTTGAGTCCAAGCTAATGTCAAGGTCATTTAAAAATAGAAGGAGTATTTTCAGTTAAATCATAATACTGCATGTTATAGTTCATCAGAATAATAGAAATATATCAGTTCACTTATTTTTTAATACCCTAAATTCTGTTAAATCAAATGTGCAAAACTACAATAGAAATGCATTCCTGCATTGTGAGCACAGTAATATCACCTCTCACTTCCTTTTATTCTATTTCTACCTCTTCCAAGGCAAGAATAAAATTAAAATACACTTATATTTTAAGCTGAGTCTTTTGAACTCCCTGAAATAGCAGGGTTAGCATAATAATTTTCTTAAATATTTCTTTGATTCCTATGATTTATTCTTTTGAAAAGTTGAATAAGCATATGAATTTATTCAGTTAGGAATGAATTTAAAGTTTATTGTCTTGAAGGCTCCACAAATTGTTATATGTGATTTGGCACAGTTTATACAAATGATTAAAGAATAGGAGAGTTATATTAGAAAAGATTAAAGGATGACAATTTATCTTCAAAGTGTTTTGGAAAGAAGATTGATGTTTTCTCCTGGCAGAGTGAGTTAGTCTAATAATTTGAGCATGGTAAATTTTATGAAACATAGGAAATTTTGTGACTTATATTTCTGTAGACCTGTACTAATTAAAAGAATCACCTGTAGCCTAAAGCAGACTTTCCTTATAGAAAATCAGGTTTAAAAGAAAAAGTAATAAAATGCATTTTATGTCAGAATAAGGCTGAGGTTTGAGACTATAAGGCCTTGGCCCAGTGAGCCAGGCTGTGAGGGAGGGGACCCTGGAGTCACAAATTCCTGCTGTTCGTGCCACTCTACTACATGAGGACCCCATTCCTATGTCCCAGTGTGAGCTCATTTGGGTCCTCACTTTGGCATCCATTTGTTTCTTGACTTCCAACCCCTATGAAATGTCACCTATTTTATGTCCTCTGTCTAAACCTGTGGGCAGAACTTTTCTAAGTATCAGCAGTATATTGACAATTTGGAATTATTCGGAGGCTTAGTGGCAGAATTTCTGATGGGATCGATCCTGGAGTGTGGAAACTGTTGGAATGACCACTGGGTAACAGTACCAGGAAGAATTTTTGACCATTTGAAATTACCACTCAAAAATACTCTTCTAGGTAGAGACACTGGCATATTGGAAAGACTGAATAACTAGCCTAAGATTAATGCTCTTAACACAGGGTAGCTACAGATTTCACCCATTATTGCAGGCTCTCTTCCTTTCTTTTCTTTTCACTTCTTTTCTTTTCTTCCTTTTCTCTTGATGCAGGACTAACCTACTGTTTGGTGATCCAGATTCACAGCAAAGGCATGATTTCTTTCTTGTTTCAAACATCTTCATGTTTTTAAAACAATAATCTTTATAAAAATGTTAAAGACCCATTATTTATTCATGAACAAAACTAACTTCCTGCACATAGAATGGTATAATAATTTAATTTTCTTGTATCCTTTAATGTAATTGCTATTTTTTAACCTGACCAGCAATGTTGAGACATTCGATATTTTGTGTATTTTATTTAGTGACGAGAAAATCTAATCTGTCCTTGTTTAATTATATTAATGCATTTGAACATATGTATGAATTTTCAATATTGTGGGACTAAAATAAAAAATATATAAATTTGCTATTAGTAATACATATGACATTATGGCTGAAATAAATGTCATTTAAAACATTCCCCAAAAGAATATTTCTGAAGCTGTGTAATGTTATATTGTTATTTCAAAGTGCACTGACTCATGGTATTTCAATGTTATATTTGGTGATTATTTAAAATTTTTGATTTCCTCCTCTTCATCCTACATTCTAAAATTAGTGCTTATGTTTAAATCATCTTTCTGTTAAGAAAAAGGCATCCTAATTTAAAAGAAGAGCACCCTGATGAATTATTTAAGCACAGCTGACAAAAAGCATAACTTAACAACAGAATACGTGCTTCCTGGCTGAGGGTCAAGCTGCTGAGTGGAAAGTGCTCTGGCTGGCTGGTGGGGAGAACGAACGGCAGTTACACCCAGGGAGACGCTGCTGTGAGTTAACAGAGCACAGGCCTAACCTGGGACCCATTGTTCAAGATACATAGCTTGTGAAAAAGGTCCATGGGACACAGTCTATGCTACTGAAAAAACTGGAAACAACCAAGTATCCATCAGTTGTGGGAAATATAAATGAATTCATGTATTCATCAAGAGAAGCCAAGGACAAGCATACTTCAGTCAGCAATAGAAAGGAGTGTCACTGACATGGTATGAGGGAAAAGAATCAGGGGCAGAAGGATGCATTGCATTTACAAAGGCTCCAGGAGCAGAGAAAATGACTTCTGACACACACACCCCATACTTCACAAAGATATTCTAATATTATATCTCTGATAAAGAAATAACCAGCCATTGAAACCTAAAAATTCTTTAGGAAAATACTTCTTAGCTCAGATGAGTATTTAATAAATAGCCGCTCTATGAGATGCTAATGATGATGGTCAGTTCATACCAGAAATCTGCATATTAATGCTAGTAACCAAAGCTCCCAATTATTATAGAACACACAGATAGTTTTAAATATGGAGGGAATTTCATTAGGGCATGTAAAATTTTGAGCTGTGCTGTTGTTACAATAAAGTTATGTAATATAAGAACAGGGAAACCCTTTTTTATATAAAGACAGGAATTTTGAAGGCTTTGAAAATTTTACAGAAAAGTAATAATTTTAAAAATTAATTTTACTGCACTAGGAAAGACAGGAAAATGAAAAAATAGAGAACTGAAGTGCTCATTTCTGGAATGCTAATTCTAAATCTTCTGAGGCCCCCAAATTTAGTTATCTGTTGCATTCAAAAGTCTTGTCAAATTAGAAGCTTTACAGTTTTAGCTCAACAATTTCACACACACACACACACACACAGACTCACATGCAAGCTCTCACCATTTGATAAGTCATCCTCAGAGCTGGCCACGCTTCTGAGTACTATCAAGGTAGATTAGATTTTTCTGCCCCTGGAGCCTATGTAAATGCAATGCATCCTTCATTTGCTTGAACAGATGTGACTGCAGTGCCTTCTCTGTGTCTCCTCTAAAGAAGAAAGAATCGCTCAGCTTGTGTTCATGATCATTCACATCATGTCTTCATCTCTCCAAAATGGAACAACTGAATGAGTGCTGACGGAATTTTGTCCATCTATGTAGTAAAAAGACTATACTGAATGTACTAAGGAATCTTTTAAAATTTATTTATGTATCTTTCGAGACAGGGTCTCACTATGTAGCTCATATTGGCCTTAAACTCACTATGTACCCTGGGCTGGCCTTGAACTCATGGCGATCCTCCTGCCTCAGCCTGAGATTACAGGAATCATACTTAGGAATCTTTATTTAAAAATACACCACTAGAAAAAAGAAATCAACTTAAATTTGTAAAACCAAATTACTATCAAAACATGAGAACAGTAGTTTGGTGTCTTTATATAAACCTTATTTGGAAAAGTTAAGTGTTTCACAGTACTATAATGATGGAATATTGGTGATTTCTGTTTTGAAAAACAGAATTCAAAAAAAATTAATAATTCACTATTTATTGTTCTGAAATGGCGATTTAGTCCCCGTTGCTCAGGTGTGGTGGGTAAAACGCAGGAATGCTGTGGAGTTGACCGCATGTCTACCTAGCAATCCCATTCCCATGCCAGTGCCCTCTGTCCCTCCTAGAGCTCCTCCCCACCATTGTTGGCCCAGAACACGGGACCCTGGGCTGTTCAGGTTCTGCACCCTCCCCTCTGCCGCCTCCTCTCTGCTCTCTGTTTCTCTCCTGTACGGCTCTCTCTGCTAGGTATGGGCCTCTGGCAAATCCTTGGGGAGAGTTCCTTCACCCTCAGAGCTGCCAGTGTGCCTTCTGCTCCTCCCCAGAGTCAGGCCATGTGTGTGCAGCCATGGTCCTGGCACAAACTGTCTACAGCAGACCTCCTGAGACATTGCTTGACCCCTCTTTTATTTATTTGCTCCTGAAGATGGAACTCAGGGCTAGTGTGGGCTCAAACTTGTGACCCTCCGGCCTCAGCTTCCTCCCAGTTAGTTATTTAACCTCTTTAAGAAATCACTGTGACTTATTAAAGCCATTTATTTGTATATCTAAAGAAACATAGCCCTTTTTAAAAAAATTAACTGCAGCTTCATAACATTCCTAAAAATGACCCCTCTGTTTGTGCTCGGCCTGTTTATCCTGCAGTCCTTCCTTTCCTACTGATCTTTTTGTTTTCGCTCATTGAGGTGATTCCTTCATGTTCCTCCCTATTGCGTCCTGATGACTGCTTTACCCAGGAGATTTTCTCATTGGCTGCTGTCCAGGGTATCTTCCTCCATTTCTGCACTAACCCTCCTTCAGACCTGATTTAACTCTAGATGAAGATTGAATTCCTTATTTCTTCAGACATTATTGGAATAACTGGACTTTTATCCTGTTACTAACCGTGTGAGAAATTTTGTTCAGATCTGGTGGATAAAGGTGGATGAGATCACGGTGTCGTGTTTTCAGGAGCCTCCTGATGGTGCTCAGCAGTAGCATTCGCCATAGTTTTATTGCACTTCATAAAGACACTCAGGAAGGACTTGCTTCAGAAAGTGGCCACAATGATGGGATAGGTGTGTTCAAAGCTGATAGGATTTTGAAAAGGGTTGATGCAGTACGTTTTTTACTGTAATCTTTTTTAACATTCAAACTTTCATCACAACATGCACATCTATTATGATCTTGTTATCTTTCGTGTCTACCACTCAAAGTGCAAGAGATGGACACTTGGCTGGTGCTTCCTGGAAGGATAAATGAAGCATAGTTAACTTTCACTGACCGTTCCTGGTATGAAGTGCAACTTGAAAAGGTTATATAAGCTGCTGGTGCTGGTACCAATTAAATATCTCAGGAAAGGACTTGTGCAGACAGCATAAATTTCTTCTCTGAAATTTTACTACTAACTTTAATATTGCAAGATAAAAAAAAACTATAGAAACACTGGCTAAAAAAAATTGCTTTCATGAGGGATAGATGTGTATTTGAAACTTCATTCATGATTTAGCATTAAACATTACAATTGTTTTGATATCATCTGTCTTGGTTACTTTGTTCTCAATGCTGAAAAAAACACTTGACACACAAAATGAAGGAAGGAAAAGTTTATTTAGCCTATAGTTTTTGGAGCTTTCAGTCCATACTCTGCTAGCTCCGAGGCAGAGTGGCATGGCTGAGGGACAACCATTCATAGCGCCTGCAAGTGACAAGACTGAAAAGAGCAAAAAGAGGAAGAGCACAGAGAGAACACTTTGTGACCCTTATATTGTAGGAGAGTCACACCCATTTGGGTGCAGCACTCACACCTATAATCCCAGCATTGGACAGTGAGTCAGTCACAAACCCTTGAAGCCTGCCTCCATGGCTGCATGAGGCTCTGGGGGACATACAGACTCAAACCATAACATTCTGCCCTTGACCCTCCAAAAACTCATGCACATCCTTCATGTGAAAGACATTTAGTCCCTCTCCAAGAGTTGACAATGTCCAAACAGTTTCAGCATTGCTAAGAAGTCCAAGTCCCAAGTCTCCTCTGAGATCCAAGGCACTCTTAGCTATAACTTTCTGTACAAATGAAAACAAAGTTAAACACTTCCAACATTTGCTGGTACTAGATAAACATTACCATTCCAAAAGGTACAAACATTACCATTCCAAAAGGTACAAAGGAATAGGATGAAAGGAAGTCCAAAATCCAGCAGGGCAAACATTAAGTCCTGGAGGTCCAATGTTCAGCATGTGAAGCAATCTGGTTATAAGCTAGCTCCAAAATGCTAAAGTGACCCCACCCCCTCAGCACTTCTGGTGTTTGAAGCTCCCATGGATTCTCTTTTGGGCTGCTTTTGCTCCCTTCCTGCAGTTTTCCTTAGCAGATCCACTCTCCTGGCTTTTTCAAACTTCTGCATTCTCCACTGCACCACTGCACCTTCACACTCACAGCTTTACACAGTGACCTCTTCAGGGCACACTGCCTGGCCTCCCAGCCTTCCTGAAATTGGAAGCCTTTTTAACTTGAGAACTTTTGCATTCTGTATGTGCCTAAGACCAGCACCATGTGGATGATGCCAAGGTCTGTTGCCAGTTGGAGCAGTAACCAGGCTTTCCTCTCTCTTGGATATAAGGGTTGAGATAAATCTGGTTTGCTGAGCACTCTGAACCTGAGAGAAAGTATTCCCTATGTCACCACCATTCTGGAAACCTGGTGTGGCTGCCTCCATTTTGGAATCAGGTCATGAGGCTTTTGCCACCATGCTGGAACATGATGCTATGTGGCTTTCTCCTTCAAGCAAAGTCTTTCACTTTTGCTGTTTTGAGTTAATAAAGGCAGAGACCTGCAGTTTCCTGTGATGTCCCCAAGCTATCTTTTCTATTATTCTATTCCTTCTGGGCAATTGAGATCTCAACTCTATCTTTGCAATCCACAACTTTACTGGAGCTTCCTTTCTGGCCAAACTCACAGCATTTTAAATCATCCTGTTGGGCTCTTTGCTCTTGATTTGCAACACAAATCTGGCTAAACCCCCCCCCCCAAATAGCCATGTCACTGTCTCAACATTAGATTGCCTTGAAATGTCTTTTACCAGATTAGTTATTCCACCACCCTTAATCTCAGTCTCAGGCAGAATCTCTGACATGAGAAAAATGCAGACAAACTTTCTGCCAACCCATAACACATGTCATGGACTCCAACAACCAATGTAGTCCTTCTTCCCTGCAGAAACCTCCTGAGCCTGGTTTATACTGGCAGCCATAATCCCAGCATTGGACTATGAGTCATTCACAAACTCTAGAAGCCTGCCTTCATGACTGCATGAGGCTTTGAGGGGACATCCAGACTTAAACCACAACACCATCTAAGTGATGATCATGAAGAGAGCATTATAGATACTTGGAAATGTAATAAAATTCATTCACCTCTCCTAATCCTAGATCTCAGCAAATTTCTACTAAATTTGTACAGAAGATGGAAGAAATAATTATTATTTATAAAATGCAGTTTACTGGTAAATTTATTTCAGTAAATTTGCCCCTAACCATATAAACATGGTATGAACACTAGGTTCAATTAGTTCCTGTGTTACTGCTTCTAAAATGAGCCCACACTATGACTCCAAAGTAATACAGCCCCCATACTGCACTAAGTTAGTTGCTGCTGGAATATCTAGTCTGTACTTTAGACAGTGCACAATGTAAGCTAATGACATTTTTGTTTTTTACTCAACAGTTGATTCTAACACTTCTCTGCCAACAGCAAAAGACACATAGCCAGAAGATGCTTATTTTTGTCTTATGACTATTCTTAGGGTTATTTCTTGAGCTTACATTGATACTTTTGCTTCAAAATCATGAAATGTAGGATGCACAAAAGGATTCACATCACAGAAAGGAGAGAGGTTCTGTTGCTTAGATAAATCTGGAGTGCTGTTGTTCTGATTCAGAGATCAAAGAAATGGAAGACAGGAGATACAGCCATGGGACACACATGAACCATGCAAGGCACCTTTGAGTTAATTTTTAATTAATGAGCAGTAGAGCTCACAGCATGGAACTGTGTGATGCAACACCAAATCTCATTCCATTAGAGACTGTGCTTCATTTAGCTGGTGGTCACAGCCGTGATCTAAGAAGTGTGCTGGGACTGAGGTCAGTGGTGCTAATATGAGCCTTTAGGAGTGATTACAGAAAAAGTAGTAAGAGTTCAATTTTGCAGAACAAATTATATACAGAGCAGGCACAGAACATAGTTGCAAGGTGGCCTAAAGAAACAATGCCACCACCCAGGAAGAGCGAGGGAGGTAGTTAATATCAATTCCCATCTATGTAACCATAAGGAAATCACTCAAATTTTAAAAAAGGCTTAATAGCATTTAAGTGTACTTTTTCTGTTCTAAAAGAGTGTCATTTGAATTATGTAAATTCTGTTTAATCCTTGGATTTGTTAATTTTAGATTTATTTTGTCTTTGGCTATTTAATTTCCATCACCTTCTTAAATCCTGAATACATTTTATTTGGTCAGTTTATATAAAGTTTTCCAACCATCTTTAATGCCATTCCTCACCCAACAGCTTTCCATTTATTTTTAATTAATTTAACTGCCTTAAAATGACCATTTTCCTATGTCTGAGATTATGTTAATGAAGACTTTATTTCTAATGCAGAAACCATGCTTTTTAGAAAGGTTGAAAATCTGCCATCATGTATAAAGTGAAAGCTTGAGTTTTGTATTTCAAAGAAGGTAGTTTTCAGCATCTTTATGATTGCTTCCACTGGCTTGCATCCACTGACTGCATTTTTGACTGCTTAGATTGTTTATGTTGAAATAACTTTTTTGAGGATTAGTCATAATGATATGAAACCAATTCATAGGCTTCTGTCAGGGTTATCCAAGCAGTGTCTTCCTCATCAAATCCTCCATATAATACTCAAAGCATAATTGTGCCTTGCCCCGTTAATTGATCTTTGGGAAAGTATACTGTAAGGCCAGCCTTCAAACACTCACTTAGGGTGCGAAAAAGAAGACCTTTCCCAAGCCTTCTCGTGTCAGCTGCTCTAAAGCAAGAATATTGAAATCAAGGATGCCTGCTCCAAACAAGATGCACTGTGGCAGTCAACCTGTCACATATGTCAGGAGTTGAAGGAAACCTCCCAGACATTCCATAGCACACCAGGGAAACTGCACTCTCCAGTGTGCAAAATATTGGTGCATGCTAGGTGACTTTGAGTTGAAAACTCTGTGACATTCTTGTCAGTTGGCTCAAATATATCAAAAACTGTAGTCAAGCTTGAATGTATGCTGAAACCAGGTGCTCTGTTATGAACTCAGATTTTATCTAGAACACAGCTCTGTTACTAAATGGTGAAATCATCAAGAATGGGCAATGTTGTTTACTGGGCCATCAACTTCTGTGTGTCTTCCTATATTTGCTATTCCAGTGAGTAGAGTTTTTACAAAGGGTTTGGAATTATTGATGATTAAAATAACAGATGGGGTTTCCACACTAATGTTATGTTACTTTGTATTTATTAAAAATATTATGATAGATGTACATGGATCAATGTGGAAAGATGCCCATTATTGATAGCAGAATGAAAAAAATAAATCTAGATGTGAAGTAGAATCTGTACATGATTCACTTTATCCAGAATACTTACCCAAATATACACATGCACACAACACACACAGCTCTTCAAGTGCTTGTATGTGGAAAGTGGGGTTTTACAGCTTGAAGGAAAGAAATCTAGCACACTATTGCATATTTTCTGGTATTATGAGATTATTTATAATCTTTTTCTCCTGGAATAAAAAACTAGCCAATACAATGTAAAAAATAATTCAGATAATGATGATTTATCTTGTGCCCACAAGGATGTTAATCACTAAATTCACTGAAGAAAACAGAATGCCATAAATGAAGTCAGAGTACCATAAATGACTAATTTGTGAGTGTAGTTCAGATTAGTAGCAGAATAGTGTGAATGAAATGGGTAAAATAAGAAAAGTCTGGAGTATTTCGAAAGTCATGATTGCCAGCTTTGTGGATGGTTACAAGCAAAGCGAGGATGAGTAGAATGGTCTCCAGTCTTTATTTACCTTAGTGTTTTATATTACAGTGGGATGTGGTGTCTTTGAAGCCAGCATGGAAGTGGCAGAAATATATTTCCCAACACTAAAGCTGTGGCATATGTATCATCCATAAAGAAAAAAGAAATGCACCTAATCACTCAAAGATGAGTGCTAGAAGAAATATTTATTCATCTCCATGGATGTCAGAGAACAGAAGTGGATGGCAAGCTTGAGGCACAGATGACCTAGCAGATGTGGCCCAGTGCACTCTGCCAGGGATGAGAAAGACAGGGGCCCTTTGCAGAACTGGGTCACCGGGTCAACCCACCGCAGCCAGCGGAATTCACCTTCATGTCTGGGGCCCAGAGCTGTGCGGTGCACTGCTGGCCCAGGAGTGCACCTTGAATCGTAGATTAGAGGGACAGAATTGGAGGA